>VZDJ01000265.1:171289-204265 GCA_008694505.1 Cyanoderma ruficeps | reverse complement strand
AAAAAGGCGGACCCAAGGAGGGACCATGCAAAACAGTTCCTGGAATATGGAAACTAGTTTATGAAAGAATATGTATATGCAACAAACTGATGCAATAGAAAGGGTATTTAAAGAATATCTCTGATATAGCATGGTGTGGACTTGGCTAAATGCCAAGTCACCCAGCCAGCCGTACTTTGCTTTTTTTTCTATCTCCTAATTGTCTTATTTTCTATTAAACCTATTTCTTAAAATTTACATAGAAAGTGAACCTCGTTTTTCACATCCTGAACCCTGATTTTTACTGATTTTCTGTCTCATTTTCAGGACTTTATCTATTTATCCCTTGGTCTCTGTTTTCTACTTTCCCCAACAGCCTGAACACCACCTTCCCCCTTTCCCCAAGGCACAGAAAACTCTTTCTCTCAACAGTACAATACCATGCACCTTCTTCCCAAAAAGTATTTTAAATCAACAGTCTATACCACATATACATTCATTAACCCCACTTACACAATTTTATTTATTTTTTTTACTCTTCCCCATTCGCAACCAGACAACACAAGCAGACAATACAAGAAAATGGTACCCTCTTTTAATATTTAATATTTACCTATAGATATTTAACTAATCCCCCTCCAGATGCTCTTGGATTATCACACTTTTTAAGCTTCTAGTGTTTCTCAACCTGGCAGCTTTTTAAAACCCAGGTGTCTTGAACCTTACACCCCTAGCCTTTTTGTGTATTTTCCTCAATCTGGCAAAAAAAGATTCATATATTTGGCCACTCTCCGGATGCTCTCAGGTTGCGTAACCTTCAATCTGACAATATTTATCTTTCGCTTCCCTTCTGTACTGGCCGTCCCGAGTACGAAACCACAGCTTAGGAAGCTACCACACTTGTTTCACCAGTCTGGGGTACCCAGCCAGTGTCTCATTCACATACCACACAGACCCCCTTTTAACTCGCTCCCCTAAGAAACACTTACAATCCTTTTTCTTTCTTAGGTTTTTCGTGCACGAGGTTTTTACGAAGCAAAAAAATACTGCACTTTTAGGGAGCCTTTTCCCTTTTCCTTACTTGCTTTTTTTTTCTGTCTCCTTTTTTGTCTCTTCGGGTATATGACCTGCAATCTCCAGTTCCCCACAAGGGAGAAACAAAGCAAGGCCGCCAAAATTCAGACAGGGGCACCCTCCTGGCTTTGGATCACCCGGGGTCTTAGAGTGGAGGTGTATATCCTGGCTCGGCACAAGGTCTGCCAGCAGCACAATTCACCCTTTCGAATTTCTATCTTTAAGGATCACTGTGTTGAATATTCAATAGATGTTAATCAAACATTCTTTCTTAATCTCTTTTAAGTATCCCCAATCATATTTAATATATTTATTTCTGGGTGGCTCCACTCTGTCTGGTAACATGGGTATAAATTTTCTCCTGAGGTTTTCTGGTTCTTTTCATTTGGATAAGAAAACAGAAAGTTGACAGTTTTTTTTTTTTATGAAGGGTTACAAGGTCACCCCCCCTCCCATAACTTCTGGCTTGGTGGTTTAGACGTTACAAAGAAGAGATTAAAAACCCCAGTCTTTTACTGTTAATCCTCTGGTATAATCAGAAAATACACATTCATTACCTTTCTAAACTCTATTAATAAAACATAATACAGTTTAATTATATATATAGTGTTATAAATATGGTGACTCGGATCTCTTAATCAAAATCAGAGCTTTATTTTCCACAAATTAAATTGATTANTCGGTGGCTGAAAGCTGAGGGGATTGAGTCTGCTCGGCCTTTTTACTTGTTGATGGAGTCATGCATTCCTCGCGTATCTTCTCCGGTGTCTCTTCCGTGGTTGCTGGCAGCTGCAGGATTTAATTTCTCACCCCCCAAATCAATATGTACTACATTTTTATAACATATAGTACTCATGTTAATATTTGCGAAATGCCAACTATATAATATGCATTTATAACGCTACCCATCTATAAGAACATTAACTCCCTAAGTGGTTTCAAAAGATACTTGCATTCTATCAAGGCACTATACAGTCTGGTAATCTCCAAGATGCGCTGAAAAATATTGTAATTGTGTTTAAGTTGTTAACAAGCCCTGAGTCAGAAGTTACTGCAGGGAGAGTTACCATTTTTATCAGATCTTTATTCATAGGTTTTGCTCCAGTGTTACAGGGAGGAGGGAAGGGCAGCAGGGCAGGAGCCATTCTTCTAGATGGGCCCCCCAGAGCACATGTCTGAGTCTCCCTGCCTGAGTCTCCCTGCTGGGGCCGCCAGTCCTAGCCACCACTTTCTGCAGGTGGGTGATACACATTGAGAACAAAGGGACTGGTGCAGCGGGGTTGCCCTGTGGCTGTGCCTGGGCATGGCTTCTGCCAGACAGCTCAGGCTCAGTGGGGAGCGGACCCATGGCCATTGTGTTTCCCATGCTGCAGCCGCCGCCCCGCTGTGTGCAGCCCGAGCACTGCTTGCCACTTTTGCAAAGCCCTAGAGCTATGGGCCAAGGAATCACCCATGCCGGGACAAGCTGCTGTTTCTGGCTCCCTGCCAGTGTGACCCAGGCGGCAGCTGCAGCCACGGGGGAAGGAGAGGGGGGGTGAAAAGTGGCAGACACTGCTGAAGCAGCCCCAACCCAAGGTGCAAATGTTTCATTGCAAAACACCGGAGGGGAAGTATTGGAGGGTTGCAAAGATGGTACTAAGAGTTTGTTTGGTGTGTTGGAAGTGGGTGCAAGCAGACCTCAGGGTTCAGGGGAATCAGTTTCTGAAGTCACAAAATAGCGGATGTCAGCATGACTCTCTTTAACAGCCGCCCTAATAGCCCCCCATGTGGCGAGGTGCCTGTAAGTATCAGCATCACCCTTCCTGGTGTCACAATCCGCTAATGCAAGCAGGGGTCGTGATGACTCGTTTACTGATCTCAGAGTGCAAAAAACAACATAGAGGGGATTTCAATATTCATCAAAACAAATGCACTTTTATTAGTGCCATCACCAAATGTGATAGAAGGATTTGAAGGGAAATAAAGGATAGCGAGAAAAGAGAAAGAGGGGGTGGGTAATATCTACCAACAGAGAGACTAAATCCTTGTGGTCCAGCCAATAGATCCGTCTTCTTCTGTGGGGAAATCTCAAAGTCTTTGGTTAACTCGGGAGTCCTTATAGTCCTTTCCAAAGTGACAGACAGTTGGCCAAAAGGTGGGGAAATCATTACGGTGTGTTCGTTTTGAGAGAACGAGAACAGGTCAGCCGTCAGCAAGTACAGTGTTAATGAGAACAGGTACAGCTGTCAGCAAGTGCAGTCAATACACTGTGACTTGCCCATTGTTTCTGCTCAGGTTCCGATGAGAATGCATGCCAGTTTTTTCCAGCGAACACACCTGCAGGCAACACTTGGCAGATGTCCCACCTCAGCCAGGCCAGAACTCCTGTGTTGGGGGGTTTTAGAGTCCTTCAGGGGTTTCAGTCTCTGTCCTTGATGATGGTCGTGAGGCTGATGAGGACCTTTGGACCGTCTCTTACACCTGGCAATATTAAAAAGTTTCTGTCTGTGATACACACGTATTATAGTTTTGACTTTCACAAATATTAAAGTGGATGCTAGGTGTTGTGCATTATAATATAATATTAACTTTTGCAGAAGTAGCTGTAAAATAATAATGCTTTTATTTTTGTAACTAACTGGCAATAATGAAAATAACTCAGATATATCTTTGAAATAGCTGATGTTGATTTAGAGTACTTGTCTGTGGACCAGATATTTTCTGAGCCTGAGAACTGTTAGCTCTTCTTAAGGAAAACTTTTCAACAGTTTTCTTTTTCCCAAAACAACCTTGTGTAAACAATATTGCTTTCCCATAACAACAGGTGTTGTTTGCTATTTCTGTTACTTAGCCAATAGAAGTGTCAGTCCTATGGACCACTAACGTGCCTTCTTAGTGCAGCATGTTATAAAAAGGCTGAATGAATTGTAAATAAAGCCTTTTGATTTTACTGCCTTCGGACTGGAGTCAAGCATCTTTATTTCATGTCCTATTGTGACACTTGTCATTAAGTTACAATAACTGAAATAGCTAAAACCATCTGCATGGTCAGATAACATTTAAGGAATGGATGTGATGAGGACCCCTGCTACTGACACTTCGACTATCAACAGCTGTCACCTGCTGAAACCACGGAACATGGGGCCGTTGTGAGGAGGTGACACACAACCCTCAAAACCACATCCATGATTACTGCACATGCTCTTAAAAGGCAGGTCGGGGGATGAACCATGCTAAAGAGTTCCTGGAACATGTAACATGCCCACAATTCTTATGCACGAAAACCCAGACAGAACAAAACATTGTAAGTAGCTGTACGTGGGGGGAGGGTACAGGGGATTGACTTGTGTGTGTGAGACGCAGACTGGAGAGTCCAGATCTGCGAAGCAAGTGCAGAGTCTTTCTAGCAGCAGTTCCAGTGTATCTGCGAGGAGACCGGCAGGTGAAGAGACGAAGTGAAAGGCAAAGACTGAGTGATCCCCTGGGATAACTGGGACTGTGTCCCAGGAAAGGAAGCAAAGGATTTCCTAGGCAATCCACTAGGAAATAGGGGATGAGAGTGAGGGTACCCAATTTCAAAAGGAGTGCCAGATAGAGGGTTGGGATCCATGGAGGTTAAGAGGAAAATATCTCAGGGATCCTATACTCAAGAGCACCTGGAGTTGGCCAACAACATCTGGGGAAAAGATCTCTAGATAGCTACCCTAAAAGTTTAGGAGGTGTTCTGCTGTCCTTTAGTACATGGAAAGGGGCAGACAGAGATCATATGCCCCAAATTAAAGCATCTTATGTGATAAGTAATACCCGAGGGTGAATGTTAACAAGACATTTGAAAATAAAGGTACCTTATTGTTGTGTTGTCACTTTGTTATGGTAGTGGAATGAGTGAGAGTGAGTGAAACGTGGCATAGACATGAAGCGAGTGACTACAAGTGAATGAATATACTTTATATCAATTGTTGATTGGAAGGAAGTGGATTGTATTATTGGAGAGGAAAGATTTTCTGTGCTTAGTGTGAGAAACAACTGCGAGGAGTGAGTGGTGTCCAAGGTGCCAGAGGAGTGAGTTAGAGCAAAGAAATAGGGATCAGGGACAAGCAGGTCAGGTCCCCAGAAGATGAGACAAGGAATAAGTAAGTCAGGTTCGAGGAAAAAGGGGAGCAGAAAGGCGCTGACAGATGTACCCCAGGATAGTCCACTGGGAACTAAATTAGCTAACTGGGATAGCAATCCATGTACAAAAGGAAAAGATAAAGTCAAAATGATTCAGTATTGTATGATAGAGTGGGCAAGAAAGGAAATAAGGTCCTATCATCACTACTGGCCTAGGTACAGGTCTTTTGAGGGTTGGATTTGTCAAGCTTTAAACATCTTTGTAAATGCAAAAGATCCTTTCAACCCTGAGGAAAGCGAATATGCCTCCTGCTGGATGTGAGAAATTTAGCCCCTGGGAGTAAACATTTTTAAGGTATCAGGAGCCTCAGAGACAGGGCAAGCAGAGGAAAAGAAGGAAAAGAGGTGGGAACCACTGGAGGCATTTTCCCCCCCTGTATCATTTCGCTCCATTTCCCACCCCCCTGGGCGGTTCCTGCCCTCCTGGCAGTTCCCACCCCCCCAGTGATTTCTGCCCCCTTCTGATCCCTGCCCCTTTGGCGGCTCTTGCTGCTCCACCGCCCGCCCTCCCTCTCAATGAAGGACCCTGTCACAACACAAGAGGAAGTTCAGCAAAAACTTGAGGGCTGCTCAATAATTCTTCCCCTGCCACCATGCTGCAGCAGGAGAAAAAGGTCCTTCCTAATGTTATGATGATTGAGGAACAAAAAGACTGGTCTGATCAAGAAGTCGATGTATTTCCTTTAAGAGAAGTTGTTGGGGATTAGGTTTGTTCCTTTTTTTACTCTAAAGAATTCTTTTCCCCATAAGTTAGTAAGGAGACTTAAGTGTTGGATACTTAAGAGTACTTGACCAAAAAAAAGAGGTGGCCAAAGCTCTGAGGGGGAGATAACGTGAGTTTTGGGGCAGGTAAAGGACAGAGCTGGAGGCAGCTTCTTTCTCTGTTTTTTTTTGGTGTTCAGGGAGAGAGAACAGCTGGGTTGCTGCTTGCTGTGGGAGGAGTTCAATGTCGCCAGGGGAGTTCAGTCCTGAGAGGTCTCCCATCATCTGCTCCCCTGCCCTGAATTCTGAGCTTCTCCTCCTGCCCTACTGGAGCTGGGCCAGCCCTGCCCCGCTGTCATGGCTTCTTCAGCACTGCTCTTTTTGCTACAGTGTGACCCTGCACCCCCCTGCTCTACTGGGACATCCTGCTGTTCAGCTACCAGCCTGGGACTTTTCCACTGTTTCGAGCTTGATGCTCTGAGGATCCTGCAGGGACACAGAGACTAAACTGCCCTGGGTTTTTGTGAAGCAAAGCCCTCAAGGTTCTTGGTACTGTTTTGTTATTGATGCTGTAGTTGTTGTTTTTTGTTTGCTTTGTTATACATACTAGTAAAGAACTGCTATTTCTATCTTTGCCTAAATCCCTCTAACTGCAAATTTATAATTGGAAAAAGGGGGGGGTGGGGGTGGTTTGTATGCTCTATTCCAAGGGAAACTCCAGCTTTCCCTGGCAGATACCTGTCTTCCCAAACCAAGACAGAAGTACCTATGGGTGGGGCTCAAGGGGGTATAGGATTTGTGAATGCTCCTTTGACCTCTTCATAAGTCAGAAATTTTAAAAGGGAAATAAAAGGGTTATTAGAAGATCTCATAGGTTTAGCTGAAAATTGGATCAATTTTTAGGCCCCAACATTTTTACTTGGGAAGAAATGCAGTCAATAATGGGTATTATATTTTCCCAAGAGGAGAGACAGATGACTAGAGCTGCTGGAATGAGAATTTGTGAAAGAGAAAATCAACAAGGCCCACTGGGGGACCAGAAAATGCCAAAAGCATCTCCTAACTGGAATCATAATGTTATAAATATGGTGAGCCGAATCAAAATTTAAAAAATCAATTTTATTTGCTCGCTAATGCGAATTTAAATACAGATAAGAAATAAAAACACAACAAGAAAAAGACCAAATTGCAATGAAACAGATAATAACCACAGCCACAACAAAGATCAAATTTGATCGAATTGGGAGGCGAACACTGGGCTGGCCTGTGCCAGGTCCCCCTGTCATTCGCTCCAATGTCCTGCTTTTAGGGTCCAGTTTTTATACTTTTTATTTTCCTCCAGGCAGGGTTTTTCCTTTGTTTGGGGCAGGATTATGGGATTCATAGTTCTTTCTTTTTGGATTCAAACTTCTTCCTGAGTGGAATCAGAATGGTGTCTGCAGATTAACTGTAAATTATATTGATATTGAGAGTGAAGCCCCTTCACCAGACAGGGATGGTTATTGGAAGCCGAGGGATGGGTATTGGAAGACGAGGGATGGGTATTGGAAGCTGAAGCTGTCGGAGCTGATGTTTGGGTGCTTTGGTTGCGGAGGTACAGCTGAAGTCCTCTCTTCAAATGAAGATTGAGGCAACATTCCTCAGTCCATCAAGTCCTCATGTGTCTTTGGCCTATTCCTATAACTTGCAATTTTTTAATTTCTCATGCCCAGATTAATATACAGTGTCTATTTACAACAATTACAATGCAGCAGGATGAGGAAATATGAATGATTATCGTAATCTGATAATGAAAGGGATAAAAGAGGCAGCACCCTGAGGGCAAAATGTTATCAAAGCTTTTGATGAGCAGCAAGAGAAGGAAGAAACTCCAACTGAATGCTTAGAGAGGCTCTGGAAGAACATGTAACAGTACTCTGGGATAGACCCAAATAGTATAGTGGGACAAGGCCTATTAAAGGTTAACTTTGTCACCCATGCCTGGCCAGATATTAGAAAGAAGTTGGAAAAAAATGAGGACTAGCAAGATAAGGGGTTAAATGAACTACTGAAAGAAGTTCAAAAAGTTTATGTATGGAGGGATGAAGAAAAGCTAAGATAAAAGCTAAAATTATGGTAGCCACCATACGAGAGAGTAATTCCCTAAGGGATACAAAGCCCCCAGGTACCATTCCCAGATATTAAGGCTTTAGAGATAGGGAAAGGGGGGGAACAGAACCCTGGCACAATCAAAATCTCAGGAGCAAACCAGAAATGTCTTTTTTTATTGTGGAGAAGAGGGACACTATAAGAGGAATTGCCTTTCCCTAAAGAAGAACCTGAAAGTGTTTCAAGAGATACATTCAGAAGAATCAGTGGACTAGGAATGTCAGGAGCTCTATTTCCTGGTGGATAAGTACCACCTAGAGCCTTTGATAACTTTAAAATTAGGGCCCTGGGGGGAGGTGTTACAATTTATAGTTGATACTGAGGCAGAGAGAACTTGTGTAGTTATTGTTCTGAAGGGATGTAATGTAAGCAATGACACTATAAAAATAACAGGAGCTAAAGGAGAAGGTTTTAAGGTTCCTGTAATAAACAATGTAGTAATTGAAGGAGAAACTAGAATAGGGGTGGGAGATGTCTTATGCAACCTGGAGCAGGTTGCAACTTATTGGGGAGACACTTGCAAGTACAATTAGGAATAGGGGTTATATCTGAAAAAGGGAAAATGACAGCTAATGTGCTAAAACTCTGCCAAGAAGATGAGGGAAATATTAGCAAAGAAGTTTGGGCTGGGGAAGGAAATAGGGGAGGACTGAATATTGACCCCATAAGGGTAATGACTGAGAGAGAAGACTGTCCCATAGGTGCGCATCAGTACCCTATATCATTAGAAGGAAGAAAAGGTTTAAAGTTGGTAATAGAAGGATTGATAAAGGATGGGGCATTAGAACCTTGTATGTCTCCTCATAATACCCCTATTCTCCCAATAAAGAAGTCTGATGAGACTTATAGATTAGTACAAGATTTAAAGGAAGTTAACAAAAGAACCCAGACCTGCTACCCAGTGTCACCTAATCCCTATACCCTTTTAAGCAAAGTCCTGCCTCAACATCAGTGGTTTAGTGTGGTGGATTTTAAAGATGCATTTGGGGCTTGTCCATTAGCAAAAGATAGTCTAAATATTTTTGCTTTTGAATGGGAGGATCCAAGTACTGGGAGAAAACAGCAATTAAGATGGACAAAACTGCCACAGGGGTTTATGGAGTCCCCCAATTTATTTGGGCAAGCTTTAGAAGAAATATTACAGAACTTCCCTACTCCTTGAATACAGATTACCCAATATGTAGATGACCTTTTATTATCGGGAGAAGAAGAAGTTGAAGTTAGGGAGGCTACTATAAAACTTGTGAATTTTCTAGGTGTCTAGGTTTGGGAAGACAGGTATCTGCCAGGGAAAGCTGGAGTTTCCCTTGGAATAGAGCATGCAAACCACCCCCCCCCCCTTTTCCAATTATAAATTTGCAGTTAGAGGCTTTCAGGCAAAGATTTGGGGATAGAAATAGCAGCTCTTTACTAGTATGTATAACAAAGCAAACAAAAATTACAGCATTAATAACAAAACAGTACCAAGAACCTTGAGGGCTTTGCTTCACAAAACCCAGGGCAGTTTGGTCTCCGTGTCCCTGCAGGATCCTCAGAGCACCAGGATGGAACAGTGCAAAGTCCCAGGCTGGTAGCTGGAATGGCAGGATGTCCCTGGCAGGCAGGGGCAGGGTGTCCCGGCAGGGCAGGGGAGTGCAGGGTCACACTGTAGCAAAAAGAGCAGTACCGAAGAAGCCACGATGGTGGGGCAGGGCTGGCCCAGCTCCAGCAGGGCAGGAGGAGGAGGTCAGAATTCAAGGCACGTGAGCAGATGATGGCAGATTTCCCAGGACTGGACTTTTCTGGTGACAGTGAACTCTTCCCACAGCAAGCAGTAGCCTTGCCATCCTCTCTCTCTCCGAATGCCGAAAGCCCGAGAGACTAAGTTGCCTCCAGCTCTGTCCTTTACTTGCCCCAAAACTCTCACTATCTCTCCCTCCGAGCTTTCAGGCACCTCTTTGTTTTGGTCAAGAACCCTTAAGTACCTAGTACTTAGTCTCCTAGTAACTTATGGGGAAGAAAAATTCTTTAGAGTAAAAAAGGAACAAACCTAACCCCCAACACTTGGGGAAAAATGATTAAGAGTATCAAAAGGGAAATTACAATTTGTGGAGTCAGAGGTGAAATATCTTGGTCACTTAATAAGTAAAAGTAGTCAAAAACTGAATCTTGAGGGGATTGTGGGAATTTTATCCTTTCCCTCCCTTCTTCAAAGAAAGAAGTTAGAAAGATGCTTGGATTATTGAGGTATTGTCAGCTGTGGATTGAAGGATATACTCAGGCATTGAAGTTTTTATATGAAAAGTTGACAGAAGAAGACAAGATAAAGTGGACCAGAGAAGATGGTAATAAATTAGAGGAACTAAAGTTTAAACTAGCCTCAGTACCAGCTTTGAGTTTACCCTCAGTAGAAGAGCCCTTTTATCTGTATGTGAATGTGGAAGATGGAGTAACTCATGAAGTTTTAGTCCAGGAATAGGGAGGAATAAAGAGGCCAGTAGCCTATTTATCTAAATTTCTAGATCCAGTGAGCTGTGGCTGGCCAATATGTATTCAAGCCATAGCCACCACTGCCATCCTAGTAGAGGAGAGCCACAAACTTACTTTTGGAAGTAAGATAATTGTGTGTACACCTCATGCAGTCCGAAATGTGTTAAATCAAAAAGCTGAAAAATGGTTAACAGATTCCAGAATGTTAAAATATGAAGCAATTCTGATAAACAGTGATGACTTGACTCTGGAGGTAGACAAAAGTCTGAACCCAGAACAATTTTTGTATGGAGAACCAAAGAATGATTTAAGACATAATTATTTAGAAGTTATACAGTACCAAAATAAAGTTTGGGAAAATCTAGCAGAACAGGCCCTTCCAGAAGGGGAGAGAATATATGTTGATGGTTCACCTAGATGCTTACAAGGGAAAAGGATGTCAGGATATGCTTTAGTCGATGGGAAAAATATGCAGACCATTGAAAAAGGGAAATTACCTTCAAATTGGTCTGCTCAATCTTGTGAATTATATGCTCTAAAGAGAGCACTGGAATATTTAGCACATAAAAAGGAACCATATATACTGATTCAAAATATGCCTTTGGAGTAGTACACACTTTTGGAAAAATTTGGGAAGAAAGGGGGTTACTAAATTCAAAAGGAAGAGGACTGATTCATGAGGGACTCATTCTAGAGGTTTTAGAAGCATTAAAATTGCCTGAAGAAATAGATGTAGTACATGTTAAAGGACACCAAAAGGGAATGACTCCAGAAATAAGAGGGAATAATTTGGCAGATCAAGAGGCTAGAAATGCAGCAGAAAAAGGGAGTGAAAAAGTTATGGTAATTTTGACTCCAGGCAAGGAAAAATTGGAAATTCCTAAATTTTAGGAAGCAGAAGAGAAGAGAATCTTCTCATTTTTGCTCCTGTTGTTTTCTCAGTACCCTTGATGAATTCCTGAGAGCTCTAACAACAAAACTTCAGGTGGTTTGATAATATTACTCACAACCAATTTGGCTGGTGCATCAGAATGGCCTGTTATACAGATACATTGCTACAATTCCCCCTTCTTTTTTCTTGCACCAGCCAAACTCTCCACACTGCATTCCCTGCCAAGCGAGCCATCAACTCCACAATGCATGACATAATACAAAGCAACAAAACAATGACTACTAGTAACAACAAAGCTCCCTTTGTAATATCCTCCAAACATCCAGTGATTTCCCACCCCTCAAACCATTCATCCAAACCCCAGTCATCAACAGTCAACTTCTTTATGTTATCCTATAGTTGCCCGAGTTTCCTGTGAATGGATGCTGAATGGTCAGAGAGGTTCACGCAACACATTCCTTCAAAAGTTTTCACACCCGTGCCCATGAGCTAATAGCAAAACTCTTTAACAGCTCTATTTTGCAGTGTGCTGTGTCTAATACTATCTACACCATTGAGCATCTGATCTAAAACAGCTGAAGTTATATTCAACTGCTCAGCTGTCCACCATCCCAACCCACCAAGTGTAGTCAAAGCTTGAGCAGCAACAACACCTGGAGTAAAGATCGATGCCACCATTTGTACTGGAGCACCTTAAGACTTTATGTGATTGCCACAATCAGGTCCCAAGCCTGTGATCGCTCCTTTAGTTCTCTTGCCGTGTCCCGCTCTCCAAATTGTCTGATCCAGCAACTCGCCCCCGCTAGGAACAAACATAGCTAGTCTCCCCAAGCAACATGGTTCACCAAATGCACCACTCGGGATTGTGGGTCATGCCCCATCTCCACAGATTAAAAAGACACTTGGTGGAAGCATTCTTACAGTTCCATTCTCACCAGCACTTCCAGGATACATCCAACCGCAGCAATACTCAGCCACGTTCTGATACCATGGATAATTGGGGTCAAGGATGACACTATTACCCTTAGGACATGGGACTAGGACATTGCCCATATGTTCTGCTGTTAAAACAATTTGCACCTTATTAAGGCTATTACCGGTTATTTATTAAATATGGGACAAGATACATAAAAAACCAACTACAATCAACAAAACATATTAAATCCAATCATGTCACTGACACAGGGTCTCACAGCATGAGAAAAATAAAAATAATGTCCAATATCTCTAGGGGAAATTGAGATAAATGACCATTATTTTAAAGTCCAAATAGTTGAGACTCAAGAAAAGGTCCATTAGCTGAAAATGTTGATTCTTGGCATCACTAAATGTCTTTTTGGGAACCTGGAACAGGAAATAGCCAAAGAAGGTTAGTAGGAACACTATACCATGATGGTGACATAAGGCTTTTGTTGACTAGTTTCCTCTGTAAGTCTCTAGAGACAGCCATCTTCTGGCAGTCCTACTTTTGCTCCTGTTCCAATTATGAAGGCTGGGTGGTGGTGAAGTCACTTCTCACTGGACCTCACTTTTCTCAGAGGCAATTGATGTCTGATCAAATGAATAGATGACTACTTTTAACCTGCTAATGATAAAAACACATGCACCTCTTCTCTTTAAGTTAATGCATCAATTGGAAAAGGTATTCTGAAAAAAATTGCTATATTGATAAAGTGGATTTTCCCTTAAAAGCCTGGAAACTCTTTTGGGAAACTTCATGCAGTTACGTTACAGAGTGTTTTTTCACTTACTTGTTTTCCAATTGCATGTAGATTACAACCAAAAACTTGGTAGATCTGAACACATAGAGCCTCTGGAAGAGGTGATCTGAGCTCAAAATTGAAATTTAGATTTGATAACTCTTTTTCCAAATTTCTAACATAACTATTACATTATTGAAAATTATCTGTTGTCTAAAGCTCTGATGCACATCTTGCATTATTCAACCTTCTAAAGGCAATAAAATCCCCCTTATTCCCCATTTTTTCTTTTGTTTTTGTTTTTGTTTTTTGTGTTAAAAACAGCATGCATGTCTCTTGCTAAGAACATGAAGGGAATAACAAAACAAAACTATATATGTAGTGAAATGAGAAACTGACAGCAATCAGAAATAAGTCAGGTACAACCATTAGGAATATTTCAGATAATACACCTAATTATTAACACATGTGAAATTAGGTAATTAGCAATCTCTGAAATACTGTACCATCATCACAGTCTGCAGACAGCTGATAAACCACAAATCAGGGAAGATTTGGACAATCATTCTTTGGATAATGATTCTCCAAGCTCTTGTCAAAGATAGGTCCAGTTGTCATATCCATAGGGTCAAATTGTCAAGTCAAGGCAACTTGAATATTGTTTTAGGGCAGAAAACACCTGGGTCTGTTGTCAAATTTCCCATCCACATAGAGCTAAGGCCTGGCCACTGCCTGAGCTCTAACTGGAAGAGAATTCCCTAGACATATTTCAAAACAAGGCGCCTAAGAATCTTAGGGTGAAAGACTAATTGAACCATCTAATAACTGGTCTCCTCCAAAATTCCCTCAGGATAGGGATGCCTTAAACACGGCAAACTGTCAGAGTGCTTCTGTAACAATAACTAAAGGTCACAATATCCTCAGTTCAAAGGAGGTTTTCAACGAAGCTCAGATATCGTTTTTTGGAACCCTGAAAAATACTTAAAAATCATGAGACAGCACTGCGTCAAACCACTGAGCTAGTGGAGAAACTAGCATAAACAGCTAGAGAACAATGTAACACATTTTAAAACAAAGTCCTTAACCACAGCAGTTATGAAATGCTTAAAGCAATTAAAGAAAAAAAAATCTGGAAACAACACATATTTTCTAAGAAGCTGGCTACAACACAATAATATCAACCTATGAATAATGCCTATCATCATATCAGTACGTTCACACCATACAATTAATATTCAGACCTCACGTTTGAGATAGAAACGGTCAAACTACAGACTCTTGTCTAAAAATGTGAAAAGGTCCTGGTTTGTTCTTCTTTACAAGTCAGCCATCCTGATCCTAACTATTCACTGACCTAACTGCAGTAAACTCCCACCATAGGGTTCCGTTTGCAGACTCTGAATGCTGGTTATTTCTTACTAGAATATGGCTGTATTCTAGTAGGACTATGACAGTAGAATACAATAAGTATTCCTTTGCTGTCTCTGACCGTAGGACTTCACCTAGCTCAACTATGACTGTAAAACTCCTACTGCAGGGTCCAACTACAGACCCAGACTGACCTCACAGCAGATTCCTCACAGCAGTAAGTGTCTCTCCCATTTGGTCAGTCGTCTAGTCTTCCCAAACTGTTCTTGCAATACCTTCAATTCCTTCTTCCTCAGGATCTTCCTCTGACTAGCTATGCCATTCCTTTAGCACACTCAAAACACAGCTGTGACTTATCAGGGGTGAAGTCCACGGTTCTCCAGACCATGGCCTGTGTCTCCTTGGACGCAATATATTTCCTGGCTCTCGGCCGTTCCCCACAGCTCAAGGCTGTGCTCTCCCATGATTCAAGATTGTTTCCACCTGTAACCTTTTCTTTTGAAAAATATATCAGTCGTAACTATCTGAAAAAGTTGAGATAAGATATTCCAAACATTCATATAATTATAACAGTAAAATTAAACAAAAGGGGAGGTAAAATTATGAGCTCTTTCACCAAATGAGTTGGAATCTAAACACCAGGATGGAAGCAAAAAGAGACTGCACTGACAAACCCAATCCAAAGCTGAAAAGACACACAGCATCCCACAGCAGGGATGGACAACAACATTCCACAAAGAAAAGACCAGAGTCTCTCTACCACTCAGAGTAAGGTCCCCAAAAGATTCTACCTTCTGCCCAAGCTCAAAGACATCAAGAGGCCTAAAGAACCCCTAGAAAACACAGAAAAGCCCAAACAGTCCTGCCTCCTGCACAGCCTGTATGGCCACAACCCATGGGTATCAGGATGCATAAAAAAGAAAAACACTGAACAACTGACTAGGAAAAGCCATGCTAACTCAGACTGAATAACACTCAAACTTGGCATAAATGAATTTAGACAGCAATGAAGCTCAACAAGATGAACTCAATAGAAGTAAAATGACTTCAAATTAATAAAATGTAGCTCAATTATTACTTCAGTAAACAGAAGGTACCCTGAAGAAAAGTCAGTCAACCATCATACTCAACCGTCATACTCATAATCAAAGTGTACCATCAATACAACTATAAATATGACAAGATGTAGCTTATTCTACTAATCTTAACACAAAAATAAAATAAAAAGTGAATAATCAGTAAGTAGAATAACAGCATGATGGTATACTGGAGGGATAAAAGTCTCAACAAGCATATTAGACTGAAAAGTAAATCAGTTATGAGAAAAACCCATGGCAACTGCAAATTTCACCAAAACAAGAATTTAGTAAAACTTCTTAAAATGCAGAGTTACTGAAAACAAATATAATAATGTGTAATTTGGCAGACTGCAGAACAGCTGAGTAGCTTCTTGCAACTGTGCCCTGTGTTATCTGCTAAATTTGCCAACATTCTCATTTAAGAAATCAGATTATGTTGAAATCTTTGGTAGGTAATAAGGTACTGCATTTATTGCTTCTTATCTCTCCAGGAAACTTAAAAACTGTAAAAATTTAGAATTAATTCAAAAACCAAAATTAACTTAAAAAAAAAACCCATATCAACGTGTTTTCAAGGCATACAAACAAATTGCATCCTCTTCTGCCTACAAACGTTCATTAGCAGGTCATCACAGCTGCTTCAGGTGGAGTTCCCTTTTGTCTAAAAAAAATAACTATACTTTGAAATTTAGAGAAGCATCTTTTAACAAAACTTAAGAAGAATTTTGAATTAAGCAACTCTTAAACGTGATACAAACTAACCTGAAGAGAACTTAGCATCCAGATACTAAAGCAATAACATGTAACTTAACAGTACTCTAACCAAAACATCGTGGAGCTTAATTATGCTTAGCTCTATCAATCCTTAATTTATATTAAAATATGAATGCAACCTTGAGTGTAACTCATAGTAACTGCAGCTTTACTAAAAAAAAAAATACCTAAAGTTTGGTAAACTACTATTCAACTTTGCAGCATTTTGCAAATGCTTGTACAATATATTCAACTTTCTTCTATTTCCTCTTGTATTTCTTAGTAATTTTTCAGGTTGTTGGATTGCTGTTACTCTCTTCTTTGAAATTTCTGACAAGGTCTTTTCATTTCCCTGCGAAGCTGTCTGCTCTTGGATCTTTTCTACCCGGATCTGAAGAAACAGGATTAGTTGTCTTCCAAGTTAGTTTTAAAGTGGTGATATAAATAAATCACTTATATATTGATCGGGGCAGGAAATTAATAACCTTTAGAGATAGTAGGAATGTTGCAGGGGATGGGGGGGAGGTGTGTGTGCCTTTTTTTCCTTTTCTCTTTCCACTCACAAGCACAGAGACTCACGGAAAGGGGAGGACAGATGCCAGCTACCCCCTCACTCACACAAAGGGAGGATGATGGTGCTAAAAGCCGCTTTCAAAAGAGACAATAGTAGGGCGCCGGTCTTCGGGAGCGGACATCTACAAGTGAAAGACTGTGGCCCAGGTGGAGCAGGGAAACCAGATCTCCCAGTCCATGATAAAATCTCTATCATCGGCAACGAAACCCACAACCATACACCTCCCACCGGGTCTCCTGTGTCTCCAAACTTTTACAGTACACAACCAACGTCTGGAAAAACATCCCTATTTTTGCTCATCCGGAGATCCCATACAAACTGGGCCTCAGCAAAATTATAAACTCTAAGAAAGGACTCATGTTTATTAAAATTCATTGTATCAGGGGAAAAGCCTAGCCGGGGGGAAGAAATAGCGTATAAAAAAGGGGACTTTACAGAATGACGGGGAAACAGGCTTTCCGAAAACCTGGCATGGGCCGGTCTAGGGTCTGTTTCCACGTTCGAACGGGATTGGGCTTCGCTGTGGCTGTGGTCTTCGCAGGTTGTATTATTTGGTCTATTGTTGTTGCTTTTTTTGTTGTCTTTTTCGTGTCTCGAATTCTTTAATTGGGAAAATTAAAAAACTGTAATTTTTTTTATCCTCGTTTGGTGCACTTCATTTATAACAGTGGTAAATGCATCCATGACTCCAATTAAAAATTTTACTTCTATTTTTACTATCCATTGTGATAGCATGTCTCTTCCTCACAGTAGTGATAGGTTTTTGCACTACAAGGGGATAAATTGCCACCATTTTCCTTTCTGGCCCTGTAACTGCAATTGTATATTCACTTTGCAAACACAATGCAGTTCCTCCAATTCCTGCACCCGTGTCCTACCTGCCTGTAACTGCAATTGTCCTGTTGTGATATGTCAAGTTGCAGGCTATCTGTGGTCGATCTTGTTCTTGGCGGTGGCTGCATTCCCTATGGCCGGGCCGGCTGGCTCGGGAGGGATGCCAGGCAAGGGCTGGGCCATACTTGGCTGGTGTGGCGGCACAGCCCGCGAGCGCGATGGCGGTAACGATGGTGGAGCCGCTCTGCCCCTGCTCGAGGGTCTCTGTGTCCCTGGCCACCGCGGAGGAGGAGGCGAGGGCTCTTTTTCGAGTTTCCCGACAAGGCATAATTGAAAGCTCTTAATTTACTACGTCAAAATCTCTTTCTTTAATCATTTTTTACCTCACTTCAGCCCAATTATTTGATTTTAAACTGTTTTCTGAAGTATCATGTAATTTAAAATTTGAGGGGTCTGTTTCTGGATTCAGTGAGTCTGCATCTTGCAAATATGTGCTTTTTGTCGAGATAGAATCATTTCCTCGCTGTTGCGTTCCTTCTATTCGTGCGTAACTTTCTGGTCCGTTCTTCTCTCCCCCACTCCTTGCCATAACAGAAGCGGCCAGAGGTGGCACTGTACTTGGAGGCTGCGAGCCTCGGTGGTCACAAAATGGCGTTGGCGGTAATGCGCATGCTCCAGATAAGGTGTCGGCATTTTGTTGTAAGGAAAAGAACAAGAAGCAGCCCTTCTGCCGATCTTTCAAGGGCGCCGCCATTGTGCTGTACGGACAGCTGTGCTGCACATGCGAAGTGCTGCTGAAGGACACTGCCCGATTCCGCGCCATGTTCCATGTTCAAAATGTGTCCTCTCGGGGGGGGGGACGGGGGACGGGGGGGGGACGGCTGCCCTGAACATCTGCAAGACTTGGCAAGCCATGCGTGGGGCCGAGGAAGCCCGCAAAAGGTTCACTGGGACTTGGCGCGGGGTCGGTCACAGGCTCAGCGGTGCCGAGCGCAGCTCCGGTTTCGGCGGGGCTACCTGCAGTTTCTGCGCAGGGGTTACTCACGCAACCGCTCGCTGGAACCTCTAACTTGCCCATAACTTCATTAAATACGCTGCACACAGGGAGCAAAGAAGCTGTAACTTCATCTGGCTTTATGTAGCTTCTGGGAGATTTTTAATTACCCTAAGCAATGTTGTAAATAACCTCCGTGTATTAATTTGTGCCTGAAAACAAAATGATATAAAAGCAGGGAAAAACAGTTCAACAAAGAATTCCGAGATGAAGGGGGGGCAGGTCAGAGGAAGATTTAGGGGATCAGCACATGAATGGATGTGGCTCCTCTGGAAATGGGCCAGAAAGTATGCTTAACGACCAAGACATCTGCCTGAGAAACAGAATAAGGTCTGCAATGGTCACTCAGACATCTCTTCTGTTCCCCCTGAAAACCCACTCAGAAAAATCGGAATCGCAAAAGAAGACCAATGAATATCAATACCCGAACAACTGGACAAAGGAAACCCTGCCTCAGGGAAACTAAAACGTATAAAAACTGGACCTTTGATGGTGGGATTTTGTGAACGAAGGGGAGGCAGATGCGATAGAGGCCTGTCTCGCATTCACCCCGTTTGATTCCCGGGATCAAATTGGTCTTTATCGTGGCTGTGATTTTTTTTTCTGATTTGTTTCTGTACATGCTGTCACACGAAAATAAATTTTGTTTTTTTTAATTACAATTTGGCTCACCTCGTTTATAACAGCAATAAATTTCTTACTTCCTGCTTAGAAACCAAACGAGAATGCAATCCTATCAGAGTCTTTAAATTACAATAAATATCCCTTTGTTATTTTGAGATTTTTTTGACCTGATCTCACGTCACCCGATGCCCGCGGAGCCCTGCGGACAGGGCCTGCTCCGGCAAAGCTGCTGGGTCTGTTTAAAAAACCTGCACACCGAGACTGGGAGGGAATGGCTTTGGAACTCCAGCTCCGAAAAGGAGTTGTGTTTCAGGAAACGTTGTCCTGTTCCTGCTGTCTTCAGAGCTCGTGCGCTCCTCATAGAGCCATGAACCGACCGGTGCCCGGGGCTCGGGGTTTCTGAAGGATAAAACTCACCCACGCAGAACTCCTGGGGGTGGCAAAAAAATCCTCTCTCCCGGCCCCATTTTAATAACCTCTTTAAGACCTCCTGGTCATATACAATCCCTTTCTCAGAAAGGATAACTTGGACCAGGTGTAACATGGCTTCCTTTTCCTTGGACAAAGCCTTCCCCATCTCCTCCAGCCCCGGCCCCTCACCTGTTTTATCCGGTGAACTCGCTGCAGCGTTCATTTTTCCAGAGTCTTTCCTCGAAAGGGTTCGTGCTTTTGTACTCCGATTTTTTCTTCCAGAGCTTTTCTTCAGGCGGTTTCATATCCCCGTACTCCGAGTGGAGTCTCTCGACTCCTACCCCCGCGGCCAACTGCGGAGGCGTCAGGCTGGGCCCCCTGCCTGCCTTCTCCACAGACCCTCTTCACACCCAATCAGAGTTCAAAGAGTCCTGGTCTGCATCAATATCATGCATTCTTCTAATGTTGTGGGTCACCATTATGCAGAGGGGAAATGGGCCACTGAATAATAGAACCAATATGATTCCAACAGAAGCCGTTTATTGTTTACATATTGTTACATGTCAGATATAGATTCTAGGTCTACTGTCCATGTGGGCACGCATCTCTGGGTTTGCTAAGCTGCTTCTTCATGAAGCAGGCACACATCCTTCAGGACAAACATTTAGTCAAGCGTGCATCATCACATTGTGCTTCCCCTATCTAGGGTTTAGAGTTTTTGAAGACATTTACTCAGGCTCTCTTCTTATTTTTGATCCTGTTGTTTTCTCAGTAACCTTGATGAATTCCTGAGAGCTCTAACAACAAAACTGCAGGCAGTTTGATAATATTACTCACAACCAATTTGGCTGGTGCATCAGAATGGCCTGTTATACAGATACATTGCTACATCGATTGACAACTTTTCTCTAACTAGATCATCATATACCTTGATTCTTAACTGATTTCCCTGAAGTTGTGGTAGCAAAAAGAACAGTGGTCTAATGTTGCCCTGAGCTTTCTGTCTTTTTGTCTTTCTGTAGAACTTTCTCACGCAGCTTCATGAAAACAATATCTATTCTTAGAATGTTTGCATACTTCTCCTCTGAGAGAAGAAATGATTGATGGTGATGTCCACCATCCAGGTTGAGAGGTGGTGACCCTGGTAGCCAATCTCTTGACCTCTGTACAAATGTATAAATGAGTTAGATTTGTAAATAAAGTAGAGAAGAGATGTTCCCTCACAATGCTCTGTACCTGCTTCTTTTTCTGTCCCTAAAGTGGGACACACCCAGCCTCGGCCTGCAACAGTCTAATATACTCAACATATCCCCAATCAGTTTGGAGGTAAACTGCGATAAGCATGTTGACCACAAATCAAATAATGCTCTTTCAAAGCCCGGGTCCCATTGGCAAAGGGGCCTTCCCAATTTTCATCATCAGTTGGTAGGTCAAAATACAGCGTTTATCCTGGGCCTAACAGACCTCTGACAATAGTTGTCTCACCATAAGAATCACAATATTTGCATTTCCTGCTCTCACATGAGGCTTCCACCTACAGTTACATCCCAGATCTGTTTTGTTGGATCTGGCCCAGAACTTATTAAAAAGGGTTTGAGTTCCGTTCTGGTGTTGCCACTTCCACTGATAGTCATGGACAACATGTGTCCTACTTGTGGAATTATTTCGGACGCAGCTTAAAAATACGTGGTAAAAAAAACTGTCCTTCCCAACTGCTTTACAGCCTTCAAAAATCTCTTCAGTAATTATGGATCACCTTACCTAGCTACCATTACTGAGCTTAACAGGCATTTGATTCCATCTGCCTCGATATTTAGAACAATCATAAGGAGGTCAGTTGGGGGTCCAACAGTCTAAACCCAAATATAAAGTCCAGTCACAAACACTTTTTCCCACGTATATGCCTCCTGTTCTATTTAGACAATAAATGCCTCTTTCAGAAGTGGCCTAGTTTGAAAGACCGGTGTCTGCTAGGGAGAGCAGGGCCTCCCTTGGAATGGAGAATTCAAACTCCCTCTCTCCAAATTATTATAATTTTGAAAAATTAAGTGGGCTCTCAGGCAAAGATATGATAGGAATAACAGTTCTTTACTAGTATGTATAACAAGGCAAACAGACAACAATAACTACAGCATTAATAATAACAGAACCAGAAATCCAGTAACAGCTTTCCTGAGTGCAGGCACTTTCCCCTTTGGTGCAGTTCTGGTCACAGCTGGCAGGGGCACTGGCAGGCTCCCGGTGGGCAGGGCAGGTGAGATGAAATACCCATGCAGCTGCAGGGGGTGCTGTGGTGTGGGCTCTGGGACCACATGGTAATGACGGCTTTGTCCCAGATGGGAGGAGATGGAAAAGATGTACCAGAAACTCCAGAGCTGAGGCTGAAGACACGGGAGGTCTCAGCAGGCAGTGGGTGCAGGCCACAGAACAGCAAAAAAGACTCAGAGGAGTGCCCAAGAAGCAGCAGAGGGGCAGGACAACAGCAACTCCGCTCCCAGCACGGCGACAAGCCCCTCCTCCAGCGAGGCAGGAGATAACAAGGTCCCAGTTCAGTGGCTGCTCCCAGGAGCAGAGGCTCACCTCACACCAGAAGAAACAGGACCAAGCTGGATTTCTGTAGCAGGAGTGAGTTCTTTTCCCCAAGCAGCAGCCTGTCTGTCCTCTCTTCGAAAAGAGCTGAGAGCAAAAGCAAGCAGCTGCCCCCAGCCTGAGAAACTCCCCGAGACTGAAAAAAAAAGTGTAGCCTGATGCTACAACTCTTCTTTTGACCCCTTTGTTCTGTTTAAGTACCTATAAGTACCCAGTACTTAGTTTCCTAGCAACTTATGGAGAAAATTCTATAAGAAAAAAAAAGAAACAAATATAACCCCCCAACAAGAAGAATGAAGCCGCCATGGACTTACTTCCTTCTCCCAAAATCCCATTCCATTATGGACCTCACTCAGGGTGTTGACCCACCATTTAGGTTTGAGTGGGCTGGCCACCCATGGCCAGTCTTCAGATCCTCTTGGCCCTCCACAGACCCAACAATTGCTAAGGTTAAAGGTTTTTGACTACTTCACCTGATGCCTGGAGAGGCTACCTAGAACAGAGGCTAGACAGTGTTAAAGGAATAAAATAGGTATTTATTTAAAAGGACTTCAAAGGATACAGCTTGGGCAGTACAAGAGCCTGGCAGAGGCTACACCCAAGACAGACGACGGATCACACATTTTCACACTTTTATAAGTTTTGGTCCATTTACATATTGGGGTAATTGTCCAATTACAGCTTCAGGTTATGAAGTCCCATCCTCCCAGTTTGCCCTCCTCAATTCACTGTTGTTTATACTTTTTGGGCCTGAAGCTGCAACAGTGTCCTTGGTTCTCGGGCTGGAAAAGGATTGTTTTGTCTAACTAAACTGTGAGGAAAACTTGCTAACACTTTATATAAACTTCAGAGTTACATAGTAATGTTATAAAAGTCGTGACACAGATCTCTTAATCAAAATCTAAGCTTTATTATTCTGCAGATTAGATAGATTATAGAGATCTCGAATATAAAGTAATAAAAGAAAATAAAAAAATAAAAAGTAAAATAACGCAATTTGGCCGAATTGAAATGAAACCGACAAGGGTTCCTGCCACAGCAGAGTACAAGTCCGATCGTGACTGGGAGGCAGATATCAGACCAGCCCGCGCTGAGTCCGCGATCATCTGCTCCGACATGCTGTTCCCGGGGTCCCGTTTTTATACAGTTTATTTTTCCCCGGGCCAGGCTTTTCCCTGGAAATGGCTTTCCCATTCAATTTCTGATGTTGTTCCTGCCGAATCTGAATGGAGTTTCGAGGATTAGCTCAACCCGCTTTCAGTTGCAGAGAAGGTCTCTGTCCCCAGACGCCCCGATGTGAATTTTGGGGTCCCTCCTTGAATGGGAGCAGTTTCGGTTGTCTGGGCTGGGGATGGACCTGTCTCCTCTGGAGGCCGCGGTGTATACTTGGCTGCTGAAAGCCGAGGGGGTTGAGCCGGCATGTCCTTTTCACTTGCTGATGTTGTCCCGCATTCCTTGTCGATCGCCTCCTGCCTCTCTTCCGTGGTTTCTGGTAGCTTTAGGAGTTTAATTCCTCACCCCCCCAAATCAATATGTATCATATTTTATAACAGTAATGTGGTACACAATCTGAAAAATATGAAAGCTAAAACTTAAGGTATCACTCCTAGGACTAAAAATATGATTCTCCCACCTCTGGCCCAAACCTAACTGACAATATAAAGGTAAGATTATTAAGAAAAACATTCTAATGGTATAATCTGATTTTCTAATCTAATTCTCACATTGTCTTCTGCACCACCTGTGGTGAGTGAAGGCACAGAAACAACATAAAGAAAACAGTGACAGCAAGAATTAGCCCCCAGTGACTGGAGATCCAAAAGGAGGGATGCCCATACAAACTATTTAAGCAGCCAGTCTGTGGGTAGGCACACGAGGCTTCCCCCAGTGTCGGCACACTGGCTACTGCTCTGGTCCACTCCTGCAGAGTGTCAGTCATGGCCTCCTGTCCTCCTCCAGCTGAGATGTCCAAATCTTTGGGACTTCAGAGACCTTGACCCAAGTGTGATGGGTTCACCTGTGTTCAGCTGTCTTGACAGCTGTTTCTGTGGTCAGTAACACTTGGAAGGGTCCATGCCACTTCATCACCAGTGGTGCTTCTTTCCATACCTTAACTAGGACCCAATCTCCTGGTTGGATGTTATGAACAGCAAAGTCCAAAGGCAGGGTCTGTGCCAGCTGAGCTTCCTGTCAAAGAGATTTCACAAGAGACAGTATCCTAGCCACATATTGTTGTAAATATACATCACTTATCCCCACCCTCCAGCTAGGTTGAGAATTACAAGGGTAAGGAATTCCAAACATCAATATAGAGGGAGATAATTGAATATCTGCCCTGGGTCTGGCCCCTATTCTTGCTAAAGCCAGTGGCAAGAGCCATACCTATGGCATCTTAGCATCTATCACCAGCTTCAGAAGATGTATCTTTATTTCTCTATTCATTCTCACAACCCAGCCCGAGCTCTGGGGTTGCCAATGGGTATGGAGGTTCCACTGTATTCCTAAAGCAGTCATAACCCCTTGAAGAATTTTTTCTGTAAAATAAGTTCCCCAATCTGAGTCTATTGCTTCCACAATCCCATATCTTGGAATTATTTGTTCCAAAAATACTTTAATAACTGATCCTGTAGTTTCTGAAACAGTTGGAAATGCTTCTGGCCACCCTGTTAGCTGACATACTATGACCAGAAAATATTTAAACCTTGCCACTCAGGGCATTTCAGTAAAATCCACCTGCCATCTTTGGAAGGGATGTCTATCCCTTTGCAATTTTCTTTATAACCCTGTTGTTATTGGCTTTACCACAAATCAAACAACCCTAAATAGCTCGCTTTGCCAAAGTAAAAAGACTGACAGCAACATACATTTTGAGGAAGGCTTCTGCCAGTCCTCGAGAGCTCCAATGATTTCCTTCATGAAGTTGTTCTAATATCTGTAAGGCCAGAGCTTTTGGTATCCACTGCTTACTATCCCTTGTAAATCAGTTATCCCCTCTTTCCTCTGCCCTACTCTTTTTAATGATCTGAACCTCCTCTGGTTGAAAAGACAGTTTCTCTGGCAGTAATGGGGTTACTAGGAGCAAGGGGAGGAACTTAGAAATTTCTGGCAACAATGCAACTTTCCCAGCTTCTTCATCAGCCAGTCGGTTTCCTATTGCCTCTTCTGAGCACCTTGCCTGGTGTCCCCTAATGTGAATTATTGCCACCCCTTTTGGTAAATTCACCGCCTCCAATAGGAGGGAAATTAGGCTCTCATGAGCTAATGTTTTTCCTCTGCAGGTTAATAAACCTCTTTCTTCCCATAATTTCCCAAACGCATGTGTCACTCCATATGCATATTTAGAACCAGTAAAATATTCACTATCTTGTCCCAATATAATTCACAGGCTCTCAGAAGCGCATACAGCTTCGCTGTCTGAGCTGACCATGTGGGTGGTAATCTCCCCCCTTCCTTTATTTCCCTTCCATTAATGATAGCATATCTTGTAAATTGCTTCCTTTCTATCACCCTTGAAGACCCATCAACAAACACATTTTCTCCCTCAGGCCAGGGAGTGTCTGGTAAATCTTCCCTAGCCCGGGTCTGGAGATCTATCACTTGAATGCAGTCATGGGTTTCTTCCTGGCCCCCCTCTTCAGGGTAGTTCAGACAAGAGGCTGGGTTAAACCCTACCCCACTTTTCAATTCTAAATCCTCCTGTTCTATTAAACAGGATTCATACTGTAATAACCGAGTGCTGGTCATCCACTTAGAGGCTCTTTCAGTTAACAAAACTTTAATTCGATGTGGAACTTTAACAATCAGATGTCCTCCTATTGTCAGTTTTCAAGCCTCCGTTACCATCAAGGCTGTGGCTGCACAGTTCTGCAGGCAATGGGGCCAGCCTCTGGCCACTGGGTCTAACAGCTTAGAAAAATAAGCAACGGGCCATCGTGTCCCCCCCTTGCTCTTGTACCCAAATTCCTTTAGCATGGCCTTGCTTAACATCCACATATAACTCAAATTCCTTTTCTGAGTCTGGCAGAGCTAAGACTGGGGCATTAACCAATTTGTCTTTTAATTTCCTAAAGCTTTGCTGTCCTTCTGGTGTCCATACCACAACATTAGGACTGTCTTGGGTTAAAAAGTCATATAAAGGTCTGGCTAAAACAAAAAAAATCCTCAATCCAAACTCTGCAGTACCCCACCAACCCTAAAAACTGCTATAAATCTTTCTTTGTCTGGGGTAATGGTATTTGTAAAATTCCTTGTATTCTTTCTGGATTGATACACCGCAACCCTCCACTCAAAATGTGTCCCAAATATTTTACCTTTTTCTCTACCAACTGTGCTTTCTTTTCAGACACTCTAAATCCCTTTTTAGCAAGAAAATTAAGCAGCTTCACAGTAGCCTCTTCAACCACCTGTTCCCCTGATAAAAGCAAATCATCCACATACTGCAACAACTTGACTCCTGAGAGTGGAGTAAACTCTTAATATTTTCTGCAAGGCTTGCCCAAACAAAACTGATGACTCTCTATATCCCTGCAGGAGGACTGTCCATGTCAATTGTTTTATCATTTTCCCTCCTTCCTCCTGTTCCCACTTAAAAGGCAAAGTACTGTTTACTGTCCTCTGTAATCAGACACCCCCAGAAAGCATCCTTCAAATCCAGTACTGAATAATACTGATGTGAATAAGGGATTTGATTCAGGATGGTATAGGGATCCGAAACTGAGGGATGCCTTGGTTTGGCAATTTCATTTATTATTCTTAAATCCTGCACCATTCTGTAGGTTCCATCTGGTTTCTTAACTGGCAGGATAGGACTGTTATAGGGAGAGATACATGGCTCCATAAGACCTGCCTTTAGCAGGGACTCAATGACAGGCTGTAACCCCTTCCATCCCTTGAAATAGGGTATTGCTTTTTAGACACCACTTGTCCTGATTGCTTCAAAGTAATTTGTAGAGGCTCTATGTCTAATTTTCTATATTTCCCTTGAGATGTCCAAACTTCTGGGTTTATTTCAGCATAAGCCTTCTCAGACATTTTTCACAAAGTTATCAGTGTTAGATTCTGTTTCATTTTTCACAATACTAATTTGCATTCCCACTTCAGCCATCAAATACATTCCCAGTAAATTATAATCACAATTAGTAACAAACAGGAATTAATGCATTTCAAACCTATTACCCACATCTACTAATAGTGGTTGAATAAAATGCACTTGCTCATCCTTTCCACTCACCCCTTTAATAATCAAAGATCTTTTTGACAATTTCCCCCCTCCTTAGGGATAAAATTGAAGGTGGCTCGAGAGGCCCTTGTGTCTACCAGGAAACACACCTCTTCTCAATCGGGACCCACCTTAAAAGTTAGCAAGGGCTCCAGTGTGGTGGGTCCCTGGTATAATGGGAGCCCCTGACACCCCTAACAATCCATCTCCATTATCCTCTGGACTTCCTCCTCCGAGGATCCAGCTGTCTCTGCAGAGACCTGCTTCCAGCATCCCTCTGCCCTGCAGATAGCACACTGATTCCTTCCCAACCTCTGGTTTGGCTCTCCCCTGCTGAGGAGGGAATGTCTCTGCCACATCCTTGTGGCCGACCCCATCCCTTCTATCCTGGGGGACCCCTTGGGTTCTGCGGTTTATCTGTCTGGGACCGTAAAAACTCTGCCATCACCTTTGTCTTTGCTTTCACTTTTTCCTCATCCCTTCTTAAATACGCTTGCTGTGTCTTTCTAACCAGTTCGTCTAAGGACTTCTGTTCTTCCTCTAGTCCCCTCTGCTACTGCCTGTGGGTACTCATTTTCCCACAGCTTAAAATGATTCATTTTTCCAGTGAACTAAACAAAATCCTTAAAAGAAAATCCTAATCCTTCCACATACAATCTGCATTTCCCAGACAGGTGTTCCTCCGCCTCCTTGAGCTCACTCTATCACACACCATATACCAGTCACTCTGTCCTGCCACAGTGTCTAAACGTGGCTTCTCCCCCTCCCCCGGTGCTCCCGACAGGCATGGCCAACAGCATCACAGGTGGCTGGGGGGTCCCGCAGTCTCATGGGGGCAGCAGCCACTGCCACCCCTGCCCAGGGGTGGTGGGGTCAGGCACTGCCAGGCGCTTAGCCCCGGCTGCCCCACAGCCCCCATAGGCCCCCAGCNTCCCTTGAAATAGGATATTGCTTTTTAGACACCAGTTGTCCTGGTTGCTTCAAAGTAATTTGGAGAGGCTCTATGTCTTGTTGTCTGTATTTCCCTGGAGGTGCCCACACTTCTGGGTTTATTTCAGCATAAGCCTTCTCAGACATTTTTCACAAAGTTATCAGTGTTAGATTCTGTTTCATTTTTTCACAATACTAATTTGCATTCCCACTTTAGCCATGTCCTAGGGTGACTATGGTGCCTGTATCCCCAACCCAATCGTCTGTTCTGTGTGTGCTGTGTTCTGTACCTTTAAGACTGGTTCTGAGAGTGAGCAGGAAAAGAAGAAGCACACAGTTTGTTTTGAAAAAACAGTGTTCACTCCTCTGCATCTTCTCTTCGTCCTTGGGTGTTCATCGGATGCACGGACAGCGGCGAGAGAGAGGTTTGGGTTTTTTTTCCTTTTAGTTAGTCTAGCTAGCTGAGGCAAAAAAGCTTCCTGGACTGATTTCTTTTTTCTTGGGACTGTTTAAATCTGCTCTGGACTGAAAAAAACCCAGAGGAGCACCAGGAGCTGCACCTGTGGCCCACCGGGCCTGGACCTCGGCATTTTCCAGTGCTGAAAGGACTGGGACTGATAAGAGACTGAGAGAGCTGAGCTAACTCATGGCAAGAACTTCTCTCAGTTTTACCATCTCTCTTTGGAACAGCGAGAGGCTTTATTGTTTCATATTATTAATTTCTTATGCTTGTGGGCTGTTTGTTTGTTAAATAAATAGCTTTTTCCACTTTCCTCCGAGGAAGTTCTTTTCCTGGACTGGCTGGGGGAAGGGGCCATTTAGGTTTGCTCTCCAGAGGAACCCCATTTAGAGGTTTCCTCCCAAATTTGCCCTAAACCAGAACAAGCCATCAAATCCCTTCCCAGTAAATTACAATCACAATTAGGAACAAACAGGAATTCATGTAGTTCAAACCTATCCCCCACATCTACTAATAGTGGTTGAATAAAATGCACTTGCTCATCCTTTCCACTTACCCCTTTAATAATCAGAGATCTTTTTGACAATTTCCCCCCCTTAGGGATAAAATTGAAGGTGGCTTGAGAGGCTCCTGTGTCTACCAGGAAACACACCCCTCAATTCTGACCCAGTTTAAAAGTTAGCAAGGGCTCCAGTGTGGTAGATCCCTAGTATAATGGGAGCCCCTGACACCCCTAACAATCCATCTCCATTATCCTCTGGACTTCCTCCTCCTGAGGATCCAGCTGTCTCTGCAGAGTCCTGCTTCCAGCATTCCTCTGCCCTGCAGATAGCACACTGATTCCTTCCCAACTGCTGTTTGGGTTGGCTCTCCCATGCTGAGGAGGCAATGCTTCTGTCACTTCCTTGTGGCTGACCCTGTCCCCTCTGTCCAGGGGGACCCCTTGGACCCTGTAGCTTATTCCTCTGGGGCTGTAAAAACTCTGCCATCATCTTTGCCTTTGCCTTTTCCTCATCCCTTCTTACATATATCTGCTGTGCTTTTCTAATAAATTCCTCCAGAGGCTTATTCTGCCACTCTTCATCTTTCTGTACTCCTTTCCTTATATCAGGCCAGGATTTAGTAACAAATTGTACCTTCAGCAATGTGTCAAAGGCTGGCCCCTCTGGATCCATCCCCCTGTGCTTCCACAAGGCATCCCTAATCCTCTCAAGCAATGAGAGGGACTTTCATGCTTTTCCTGTTCTAATGACATAGCCATGTTGTTAGTTCTGAGAGCTGCTGATTTGATTGCCCTAATCAAAAATGCATGGTAATAGAGAAGGCAAGTCAGAATGACCTGGTTATTTGGGTCCCACTGGGGGTCCACCTGGGGGATGGCATCATCTACCATAGATGCATTGGATCCAGCCCTCCCCCCACTCGTGGATGTTCATGCTCCCACAGCTGCTGAGCTTTCTGCAAAATCATTCGCTTCTCTGATGACCCAAACAAAATCCCCCCCAAAAATCCCAATCCTTCCATGTATTATCTGCATTTCCCAAATATTCCTCTATCTTTCCCCCCTTTTTTGGGATCATCCAAATGTGGGGGTAATTCTTTTTTCAATCCTCTTCTATCGTGGGTAGGATGAATTATTAAAACCGATATGTTCATGGACAAAGACTCTCTTAACTAGTTAAAGTTAGAAAGTGGTGTGCTTATTAAGACGCCGGCGGGCAGCACAGGAGTTGTCTCTGAAAGGCATGACTGCACCGTACAAGGTTCCTTGCCCTCTGTTTATTTCCCAAAGTCTTACATACTATACATATGTATAACCCCAGCACCTCCCATTTCCCTCTCTGTATTAAAATGAGGCTATTAGTCCTTCATGCGTGCCTAATTCTTCTCTTGAATTGGGTTGGTGATCTTGAATTGGGTCAGTGGTCTCAAAGGATGAAGTCAGGAATGTCTTCATCAGGTCTCCATAACCTTCTGGCACAATCCAATGTCCCCTGCTGAATTATTAAAAAAATATGGATATTGATCTAACACCGATATCCACTATGATGGACAAAGACTCTCTAACAGTTTAAAGTTAGAAAGTGTATGTTTATTACGACGCCGGGCAGCTTGCGGGATAGCTCCCAAATACACACGCGCAATTTACAGATGATCACAGGGTCTTTTTATGTACAAGAATATTGAATATCCAAAACACAAATACATATTCATAACTCTGGTACATCCCATTCCCCGCTTCATATGGTAATTAGCAAAAAAAGCTATTAAGCATGCGTAGTTTGTTCTTTGAAATGGGTCGGTGGTCTTTTTATGGGGTGGGGGGTCTCAAAATGATGAAGTAAGATGGGTCTTCCTTGCTTTGACTTTTTAACCTTTTAGTGCTATGTGACAACTAAATCCTGTTTTCCAGCACTGTTTGATTGATGCTTGTATTGTGTTCTTGGAGTCTATTGATTACTCAGGATGCATATCCTTTAAATCTGGCTTACTCAGGCTGCACATCCTTAAATAACAAAAGGAAGTTAGTCTGAGTCCATTGATAACAAAAGGAAAGTTAGTCTGGGTCTATTGATTACTCAGGATGCACATACATAGTTTGACAGGCTTCATGATTTACTAGTTCCTTAAATCTTCAAAATTAATGCTTCACTGCTTCATGATGGATTGATGTAAAGTCTAGGTGCTGGTCAGTGTTCTACTGGTTTCAATCTGTTCTTATAAAGGTTTGCTTACTCCACTTCCTTCTATAAACAAAACTGAAACAAGCTCATAATGGCAAACAATACAACAATTAGCTCTAGCTTAAGCATCTGATAATCATTAACCTATTGTTTGCTTATCTAACTTACATCCTGATCAATATGAATTCTTTGTAACCCTTAGCTAAAATCTTAACTCTTTAAAATCATGATTCAGTAAGTGGTACAATTACAAACCCAAACCCTCCCCCTTGAACCCCCAAGGGAACTTCACATAGTGGTGTTGTAAAAAGATTTGTAGCCAATTTAATATAAAGCAATTTTATTTCACTATGAAAAGCGATCTCGAACAGCCACAATAAAAGAGAACTCCGATCCCGGGAATCGAATGTTGGGTGAATGTAGAGACAGCCTCAATCGAGCCGAACTCCTCCTGTTCACAAACTCCGTGTTCTGAGGGACAGTTTTTAAACAGTTTATTTCCCTTAAGGCAGGGTCTTCTGTCCACCTTTGTTTAGTTTACATATTCATGTAACTTCTCTCTTGCATTTGGCTCTTTGAAGCCTCTTTCCAGCCAGAGATGAGGGCTTGATTCGATTTATGGGAATCCGGCATTGGGATGCACATCTCTGACTGTCTTATTGCAGATGCATATCGAGCATCAATCACTGGGTGTATTCTGGCCCAACCCTGGAAAAGAGCCATCTCCTACCGAGTCACTTCTTTTCTGTTGTAAATTTGAGTCTTCCTCGGTGCAGCCAGTGTTTCACAACCACAAATCTGCCTCCTGCTTAGGGTTTTCTTACAGTATCGGATTCTTTAAATTCCAAGCCCAGATTAATATATATGTGTACTGGTTTAGGGCAAATTTGGGAGGAAACCTCCGAATGAAGGTTCCTCGGGAGAGAAAAACCTAAATGGCCCCTCCCCTCAGTGGCTTTGGGAAAAGAACTGCTTCGGAGAAAAGTGGAAAAAACTATTTATTTAACAAACAAGCTGCCCACAAGCATAGGAATGAATAATATGAAACAATAAAACCTCTCGCTGGTCTGAAAAGAGATGGCAAAACTGAGAGAAAGTCCTTGCGGTGTGTCAGGTCAGCTCTCTCAGTCTCTGATCAGTCTGGGTCCCCTTCGGTGCTGGTAAATGCCGAGATCCAGGCCCGGGTGGGCCACAGGTGCAGTCCCTGGTGCTCCCCTGGGTTTTCAGTCCAGAGCAGATTTAAACAGTTCCAAGAAAAAAAAAGGAAAAGGAAAAAAAAAAC
>VZDJ01000265.1:131374-164958 GCA_008694505.1 Cyanoderma ruficeps | reverse complement strand
GCAATTGGTGGAAACCAATATGAACATGTTACAAAGTATATAAAACATTGAAAACCAAATTTCGCACTGCTACAGCCATCCATGTCTTTACTTCTGGGACAATGTGTAAACCAACTCCTCATTCTTTCAAGGGATTCTTCAGAGATATTTTGGGATTGTCATCCCTTTTGCCAGGACCCCTTCCCAGCTTTACCTTTGCAACCCTCCATGGGTGCCCTGTTTTACCTGTGCTACCTTCAATGGGTGCCCTCTCAGGTTTACCTGTGCTACCCTCCATGGGTGCCCTCCCAGGTTTACTCCCCAAAGAGCCCATTTTACTCACTGGTGAGATTTTCAGTGGTCCTTCCCTGTGGACTCTTCATGGACCCCCCTGGTCCGTCACATCTGTCTCCTGGACAGTCTCAGAAACCCAATTGATAGTCTGGTGCTGGCTGCCACCAAGGGAAGCTGATCACCAAAAATGGGTGAGGCGTGCCTTCAGCTCCACTTGCTGCCCACCACCCCCGGATGGTGGAAACATCCCGGAAAAGAGCCCCCAAAATGTCAGGAAATTTAATCCACAAACACCAGAGGTTTATGTCCAAAAAGGAGACAGGGGAGTCCTGTAACTTTATTAGAATAAAGGGAGCGGCCATAGGGCATTTCCCCATGGGGTCTCTCAAATTGTTAGAGGATGCAACCTCCTTTTTATCCTAATTTCCTGGCCACGTTTCCCTCTCTCTTCCCCCATTGGCTGAGGTACTTGAGAGGTACAGACTTCCTGAAATGCCTAATTCCTGAGACCCCCTTCTAATGTATACCACCCTGTGGATCGCTGAGGCTGGGAGCATCCCAACTTCAGGGACAGAAAGATGAGGCCACACCAGCAGCAGTTCAAGGGAACTAACTCTTTATTCAAAAATCTGACTCCATTTATATACATTTGTACAAAGGTCAAGAGACTGACCACTACAGGTCGCCACCTCTTTAACCTGGATGGTGGACATCACCATCAATCATTTCTTCTCTCAGGGGAGAACTATGTAAACATTTTAAAAATACACATTATTTACATGAAGCTGTGTGAGAATCTGCAGCATGAAAACAGAAGGCAGAAAATTCAGGGCGACACCCCCCTCCCTTTTTCTTTTTCCCTGTGTCTTTGTTCTTTTTCTCTAAATCTGGAGATTTAGCCCAGTCTTGAGTGAGTAACAATCTGTGTCAATCAGTGGAATTCCTATGGAATTTATGGCTCTCCCCATTGCTTCTTTCACCTCTCTGTATCTGGCCTTATCTATCATCAGGACCACAGTTTGTTTGCAAAGATGCCTTCTTCTCATTCCTTTCACAGGGTGTCGGGTTAAAGTGTAGCAAAAATCTCTGAAGCAGCGGCAGAAAATAGCAGGGCTGGCGGGGGATCGCTCCCTTGAATAGCTCACCGGCTATGGCTGGTTCCAGGGTCAGGCCGCTGCGCAGAGGGAGTGGCCTGGTGGGGAGGGCTCCTGGCTCCCAGCATAGCACTCACTGGCTCTGGGCTCCCAAGCCACAGAGTAGAGAAGCAAGCCAGCAAGCCCCAGTCAGAATGCCAAAGAAAAAGGGAAAAAAAGAAGAAACAGGCAAAAACCACAGGGCAACAGGATATTCAGACACCCGTGCCACGTGGCTCCTGAGTCGATCACCCCCCAAGGTAAGGAAGCAGCAGTCCCTGGCCCCCAACCCTCACAGAATTCTGGGCTGCCTCTCACCCATTGCAATACTCCTGGAGCCAGAGGAGGCAGTGACCATTCTGCACATAAAACACAACCAAAAATAGATATGGGATATAAACTATGCCCAAGACAGATACAGAAACCCATACACAATCCTGAGCAATCAGTGGGAATGTAGCTCTAAGAAAAAGGGAGCAAGAAAGATTCGAGATGACTGTCAAGCAAAAATAACTTGAGACTTTAAGTGAAATTTTCCCATAGTTTCAGAGGAAGACAATATATGCAGTCTTTATAAACAGAGTTCATCAAAATATCTGATGCCATTGTTATAAATATGGTGACTCGGATCTCTTAATCAAAATCAGAGCTTTATTTTCCACAAATTAAATTGATTATATAGAGATCGTAAATACAAAACAAACAAAATAATATAACGAAAATCAGCCAAATTACAATGGAACCAGCAAGGATTCCCGCCACAGCAGAGTTTAAGTCCGATCGAGACTGGGAGGCAGATATCAGACCAGCCCGCACTGAGTCCGTGATCATCTGCTCCCACATGCCGTTCCCGGGGTCCCATCTTTATACAGTTTATTTTTCCCCGGGCCAGGCTTTTCCTCGGAGATGGCTTTCCTATTCAATTTCTGATTTCACCTCCGCCGAATCTGAATAGAGTTTCTGGGATTAGCTCAACCCACTTTCAATTGTAGAGAGGGTCTCCGTCCCCAGACGACCCTTTGTGGATTCCGGGGTCTCCTCCTGTATAGGGGTAGTTTCGGTTGTCTGGGACAGAGGATGAACATGTCCCCCCTGGACAATGTGATGTGGATTCGGTGGCTGAAAGCTGAGGGGGTTGAGTCGGCTTGGCCTTTTCACTTGTTGATGGAGTCGTGCATTCCTCGCGTATCTTCTCCGGTGTCTCTTCCGTGGTTGCTGGCAGCTGCGGGATTTAATTTCTCACCCCCCCAAATCAATATGTACTACATTTTTATAACACCATCATATATTGTTTTCTGACAGAGACTATCCGCAAGCCATCCAAGCCAACGGAGGTAAGAATACATTTCCAATTTTAAAGACAGTTGCCTTCTAAATAGATCTGTAAATTAAAATAACCTGTCAGCATTCAAAATATTGACTTTCCTGACAGAGTTTATACTTTCCTTCACTAGATATTTTCCTGAAGTTACTGTTCCGGTTTGGGAAGACAGGTATCTGCCAGGGAAAGCTGGAGTTTCTCTTGGAATGGAGAATGTAAACCACCCCCCCTCCCTCTTTTTCCAATTATAAATTTGCAGTTAGAGGCTTTTAGGCAAAGATTTGGGGATAGGATTAGCAGTTCTTTACTAGTATGTATAACAAAGCAAACAAAACAACTACAGCATTAATAACAAAACAGTACCAAGAACCTTGAGGGCTTTGCTTCACAAAAACCCAGGGCAGTTTAGTCTTGGTGCCCCTGCAGGATCCTCAGAACACCAAGCTGGAAACAGTGGAAAAGTCCCAGGCTGGTGGCTGAACGGCAGGATGTCCTGGCAGGGCAGGAAGGTGCAGGGTCACACTGTAGCAAGACGAGCAGTGCTGAAGAAGCCAGGACAGCGGGGCAGGGCTGGCCCAGCTCCAGTAGGGCAGGCCGAGAAGCTCAGAAATTCCAGGGCAGGGGAGCAGATGATGGTAGATCTCCCAGGGCCGGACTTTCTGGTGACAATGAATTCCTCTCGCAGCAAGCAGCAACCCAGCCATTCTCTCTCTCTGAACACCGAAAAAGAAGCTATGTCCAGCTCCATCCTTTACCTGCCTCAAAACTCGTGTTATCTCCCCTTCTGAGCTTTGGCCACCTCGTCAAGTACTCTTAAGTATCCAACACTTAGTCTCTTTAGTAACTTATGGGGAAAAGAATTCTTTAGAGTAAAAAAAAAGGGAACAAGCCTAACCCCCAACAGTTACTCATTACTTTCATACCTTCCATGGTCCCATTGTTGTTTCTCCTCATTTCCAGACTTACTCCAGTCTTGTGTTTACTCCAGGCTATGTTAGTGATCACTCTCCTTTGGCCAAACTGCTTGTTTATCCTGCATTTCCTTGGGCAATGTTTATCTTTTCTTTGATATTAGACTGTGCTTTCCCTGATGTTTTGGATTGTTTCCTTGTCACTTGCTCCCAAAGATAGAGGCAGCATATAAAAGCCCTTATTTGCCATCTTTTCCTATTTTGACTCTTCTTCATTGGCAAAAAGTAATCCAAAATATGTGTAGACTTGAAAATATGATCTTGTCATGCGTTAACACAGTTTGGTTTTTAAAGAAGAATAGAGAATACTGCCCTGTCAGGGCCTATGATTTCCTGTGGAAGGGGCAGGCACCTATCAGAGGTCAATTTTAGATACTGACACATTGATTGACCACTGAGGACACTGAATATAACTTTGGAAATACCCGTATAAATTGTGATTGTGTCCGAGCTGGCCCTTTTCCTTCTGTCTTGGCAGCAGGTAACACCAGCCGTGTGGCAGCCAGGTGGACTGGGCCAGGCCCTGCTGCCCCACTGGGCTTGCAGGGCCAGGCCATGGCAGGGCCTGGTGGCAGCTGGCAGCGGGGGAGGGGAGGAAAAAGCCCCTGCAACTAACATCCAGCGAGTCAGCGAGTTTTAAACTAACCCCGGCAGCTGCTCGCTTGCCAGCCAGGGCTGGAGGGAGATGTTCCCCCCCCCCCCAGGCCCCAGGGAGCAGCTCCGAGCAGGCCCATGCCATGAGACCGAGGGGTGGAGGGGGAGGCATCCACCAGCCTCCCCCATTGGCACAGCTTTGAGTTTCCACAGCTAGAGCTGAAGCCCGGCAGAGATAACATGACCACCACAGGCCTGGGCAGATTTAACTCTTTCCTAGCACAGATGAAAACTTCCAAAGCCTTAACCTTCTTGAGGGAGAGGAAAGGTCAGAGTGGGAGATATTTAAAGGGACAGTATGAAGATAGCAGGGTCAGTGAAAGAGAAGTTGCATCCTAAGTGATGAAGAGATGACAAGTTGCCTTGGTCCTAGGCTGAAAATCTCCTATGAGTGGTGGCAACAGACTGTAATATGAATATGCTAGAATATTCCTTTAAATTGTGGACAATATGGATTGGGGAGATGATTATTCAGAGTTGTGGGTTTGAGCAAAGGTATCTGTGATTGACTGAGTGAATATTGAATCAGAATCTGTGATCCGGTGATCCCATGAGATGTTTAAACAAAGAAAGATGAGCAGAAGCCCTCTGCGCCAGTGAAGAAGTGAGAAGACATCTCTGTTCTCTGAGATGAAGAATCCTTTTCCTTTAGAGTTGTTTATCTTTAAAAATGACATCCAAGTATGCGTGAGTCCACGGCCCATATGTAGTCATGGGAAAGGCTACATGATATGTGAGCTTCCACAACTGCAGAAGTTCTCGGGCGGGCTGCTTTTGTGAGAGTTAGAAGCCACAAGCAGACTGTTTCTCTTGTAAAAAGTTACCAGAACAAATCAGGAGAGACTTCTCTCTCTCAAAAGACTGCATGAAAGACTATTTTATAGGTGGTACTGACCTAGAGTTCGGAGTTTTGTCTCTTTATGTTGTTTGTGGGAAAGTGAACAGTTTGTGGGGGGGAGGAAGAGTGTTTTGAAAGTTTCATTTTGATTTTTTGGGTTTTTTTTTCCTTCTTTTGTTGTGTATTAATAAACCTGTCATTGTACTCTTTAAATTTGGGCTTGTCTGCCTTTTTTTTCCTCTTAATCCTATCTCACAGCAGAAAAGACACTTAAACCAATACACTAAATTGGCCAACAGAGACAGGAGAAAGTGAAACCACTACAGATTTTTATATTTTCTTTTTTTCCATATGTAGTTTCAGAAACTTCATTTAGACTACATAAATGTGCTGTGTTTATGATTGTCTGTGAAGAGCTTAGCATATTACTTATACTATGAAGACTTGGATGTTTCCACGTTATCTGAAGTACTGAAGTTGACTGTCCAGTCTAGGAACATGTTAAGTAGAGTTGTACAGGCTATGTATTTTGATGTTAACCTCATCTGAGTTTTCCTTATGTCTTGGTTTAGGGCAAATTTGGGAGGAAACCTGCAAATGGGGGTTCCTCTGGAGAGCAAAACCTAAATGGCCCGTTCCCCCAGTCGGTCTGGGAAAATAACTTCCTCGGAGAAAAGTGGAAAAAACTATTTATTTAACAAACAAACAGCCCACAAGCATAAGGAATGAATAATATGAAACAATAAAACCTCTCGCTGGTCCGAAGAGAGATGGCAAAACTGAGAGAAGTCCTTGCCGTGAGCCAGCTCAGCTGTCTCAGTCTCTTATCAGTCCCAGTCCCTTTCGGCACTGGAAAATGCCGAGGTCCAGGCCTGGTGGGCCACAGGTGCAGCTCCTGGTGCTCCTCTGGGTTTTTTCAGTCCAGAGCAGATTTAAACAGTCCCAAGAAAAAAGGAAAAAAAAAAAAACCAGTCCAGGAAGCTTTTTTGCCTCAGCTAGCTAGACTAACTAAAAAGGAAGAAAAAAACTCTCCTGTCGCTGTCCGTGCATCTGACCAACACCGAAGGATGAAGAAGAACTGAGGAGGAGTGAAAACTGTTTTTTCAAAACAAACTGCGCGCTCTCAGAACCAGTCTTAAAGGTACAGAACACACAGCACACACAGAACAGACGATTGGTGATACAGGCACTATAGTCACCCTAGGACACCTTATAAATCCAGTTTCATGAAAAATTAATCATCTAAACAAGTAGTAGTAGAAGTTTGGGGGTTTTGTTTTTAGAATCTAGCTTAATAAAGGTTAATGCAGCCTTTTCTGCTTAATTTGAATTTTGAATGCAAAGCAGCAGGTTTTGTTTTAGTTAGTCACATGATATTCTTATGGTCCCCTTATTTTCTAAATCTCACTACCAGCTAGAGCTTGAAAAGAGAAAACTGCTTAGTATTCCTATATTTTTGATTATTAACTCAAAAATATAACATGGCCTATGGGGGAAAGAGTGTCATGTACATATTTTATAGCCTATGCAGGTTTTGTTTCACTATTCACTATCATGAACATTGTGTTACACAACACCCTGATGACCTTCATAGTGTTACGTAGTATAAAACCATTTAACTGTTAAATGTTCATGATCTATCAAACTGATTATCCTTAGTAGATACTTACATTTTTTTTCTCCTCACTCCTTGTGACGTCCCACCCTTAAGGAGAAGGAAGAACTCCTTTAATAATCTTTCTTCCCAACAATAAAAACAAATGTGTATATTTAAATGAAGTTTTTTCTTACCAGGCCTCATAACAACTTTACCCTCTTCTAAAAGCAGTTCAGAGATGGGCTTTAAACTAGATTTGGTGCGGGAAGGGGATGCTCTACTGTGCATCAGTATGGAACCTGGAAACAACAGCACTTTAGGGAACAGCAGGGAAATACCTGTAAATTGTCCCAGAGGAACTGAAGAGGGCTCCTCCCAAAAGATGAAGAGGTGAACAGCCCAGCTGAAGTGTCTCTACACCAATGCACACAGCATGAGTAACTTGCAGAAGGAGTTGGAAGCCCTGGTGCAATTAGAAAACTCTGACCAAATTGCTATCACAGAAACATGGTGGGATGAGTTACACAACTGGAACATGGCAATTGAGGGCTACAAGCTGTTCAGAAGAGAGAGGATGGGAAGGAGGGGCGAGGGTGTTGTGCTCTATATTAAGGAAGGGATAGATTGTGAAGAGTTGCTTCTGAGAAACAGTCACAAACAGGTTGAGAGCTTGTAGGTAAAAATCAAGGACCAGGCCAACAAAGGACACCTGGTGGTGGGGATCTACTGCAGGCTTCCTGATCAGGGGGAGCCTGTTGATGAGGCCTTGTTGCTTCAGCTACAGAAAGCATTGCACTCACAAGCTCTCATCCTGATGAGGGATTTCACCTACCCAGACATCTGCTGGGAAAGCAGTACAGATGACTGGAAGCAATCCAGATGACTTCTGGAGTGTGCAAAGGACAACTTCCTGGTCCATGTATTAGAAGAACCAATCAGAGGAGAAGCATTACTGGACCTGGTGCTCACCAATGTGGAGATAATTTAAGAGGTTAAGATTGGAGGCAGCCTGGGCTGTAGTGACCACGCCCTGGTGGATTTAATGAACTCAAGGAGCTTGAGCCTGGCGAGGAGCAAAGTCAAGACCCTGAACTTTGGAAAAGCAAACTTCCAGCTGTTGAAGGAGTTGGTAAATGAGATCACCTGGGAAACTGTCCTTGGGTATAGAGGAGCTGACCAGAGCTGGCAGCTCTTTAAGGCCACTTTTCTTGTAGCACAAGAGTTCTCCATCCCAGTGTGAAGTAAATCAAGCAGGGCAGTCTGGAAAGTGGCATGACTGAGCAAGGCCCTGCTCCTCAAACTGAGGAGCAAGAAGGAAATGCACAGACAGTGGTAGCAGGGACAGGTGACCTCAGAAGAGTATGGGGATATGGTTCAGATGTGTAGGGATGGGGTCGGAAAAGCCAAGGCAAAGCTGGAACAGGACTTGTCAAGGGATGTGAAGAATAACAAGAAGAGATTCTATAGGTACCTAGGTCAGAAGAGAAAGGCCAAGGAGAGTGTGCCTCCCCCACCAATAAACAATAAGGGAGAACTGGAGACAACAGATATGGAGAAGGCTGAGATACTCAAGAGTTCTTTGCCTCAGTCCTCACTGGCAGTCAGGCTTCTCACATCTTTCACATCCCTTAACCTCTGGGTGGGTGTAGGGAGTGTGAAGTCCCTCCCACTATTGTGTTTTCCCCCATTTTCTTCTTAGTAAGTATTGTAGAGATACATGTCAATGCTTAAGTATTGATTGGATAAACTGATTTTTTTTTTTCTTTAAGTATTGCAGGAAAACTTTGTAGACCCTGCAGCATACCTGCTAGCCTAGGTCAGCAATTTTTTTTTTCCTCTTGAGCAATAACTGGAGACATGGAGGCATCCTGATCTGAGACCTGGAGTCCTAAACTGTGTTTCTCAATTCAAGCATTAAAGTGTATGGTAAGATTTTATGGATTTTGATGCATAGTTTTTCCCAATTAGAATTACAGAGGAATTAAAGAAAATTATAGTAAATGTACTTTTAAAAATAATGTAATGTGAGGGATCATTTAGATAAAATTTATGATTCTTTGACTATTCCTTCATTTCTCTATTTTGGCTTCCCCTCAAGTGGTAATTCAATCCCTAAAAAAGCTTCAGTTATCCAAAATAAACCATATTAAAAAAATTATTGACTTCTTAGTCTTTAGTCTCTTGACTATACTGAACTCTAGAAACCCCATTTTCCTTGCTCAGATTGTTTCCTGGGCTTACAGCACTGAATCTCTCTGGAATTTTCCCTTGACCTTAATGGCTGCAATTAAATGTTTTTCTTTCACTCTTTCCCTTTTTTGACACCCTTACTGGATCAAGGTTCTTTCTTTGGACCCCTCTTTCTTTCCATTTTCTTTTATTCTCTGATTCCAAAAGGATACTGTTCTGAACTATATGAATTGTACATGAAGAGACATTTACTTTTTTTTTTTTTTTCTGGAGGAAAGAGAGGCCTATAGCTTAAAGAAAATGCAGAAGAAAATCATTACTACAGCCTCACAGATGGCTATGATTCTTTGGGGAGTGGTTAAAACCCACAGCTTGTTTTTCTTCCTTCAGAAATAAATGAGATAATATAAAACCTTAGTTTATACTCTGGGTTCAATCTCTCAAAACATCCATACACCTTTCCTTGTAAAAAGCACCTTGGCCACCTTTGGCATTGCTAGATATTTAAGGTTGTCCATATTAATGCTTTTTTGCAGTGGTTTACACTGAATGTTCCTTATAGCATCTGTCAGCTTCAGTCTCATTCTCATGTCAAGAAATTCAGTATTAAGAATAAATTTGAAAATAATTTATGTCTGGAAATACATAGCTAGGTCAGAAAAGGAACTCTCAACTCTATATTGACATGTGAAGAGAAAAATGACACCTTTTAATAGTTTTAATCTAGTTTGGAAGCATGTTCACAAAAATACCCCAACCCAAGTAAAATTTTCTGAATAATTATCATGTCCCTCTAATGTCTCTGAAAATATCAATAAATCTTTTAATGCTTAGCCCCATTTGATATAAATTTTGTCCTGAAATCCATTTTTTCCTTTACCAGTTTGTTAGAGTTATTGCTTTAAAGTTACAAAAAGGGAAATAAGCATTGCAAGTCTTCCTCTATTCTTTGAATTTTTACCCCAAACACATGTTTTTTTCATAGTGTCTTCCTCTTGTCCTTTTTTTCTGGATTAAGCAAATTATGTCCAGTTGTTTTATTTCCCTAAAATTATCATGTCAGTTTTATGGCTCATTATTTTACAAGAAACCCATTATTTGTAGTGAATGTTTGCTCCCCATAACAACTAGGGAACACTTTCTAATTTTTAACATACATGCATGTAATTTATGGCATTCCAAAATACTCTGATTGCTGCTGTCCAAAATGGTAAAAAGGTTAAAAAGATGATGTACCCAGAGTTGTTGGGTCTTTTTGTTCAGTTCAATCTTCTATATGAGAATTATCTGATGTCAGGATATAATGATTCCAATAAAGCAGGTAATGTGTAATCCATCAGTTAGGGCATTCAGTCAAGAACCTGCTTTAGTACTCAAGAAATTTAGATATGTTATGTGCATGTCTGTGGAAAGTGGGCAACTGAGTGTATTCCCAAGTGCTGTTCACAGGAGCAGTCAATAGAAAGTCATTGCTTGACTGCTGGTAAACAGCCACCGCACAGCCCTCCAGTCCTTCCTTCTCCTCCACTGGATGGTGATAGAGGAAAAGCTCTGGCTTCCCTATTTGTAGGACAGCTGGTTAATCTATGGGCTAGCAAAAAGCAATACATTCTCACTCATGCAGTCTCTTAGATGTAAGCAGACAATTAAAAGCACTTTCTAACAAACTTTTTTCCTGTTTTGTAGAAAGCGGAATCTATAAGATTATAGAGAAGGATAAACCTGCTCAAGAGAGGAGATATTTGAGTCTGAATAATAAAATAATGTGTAAATATGCGTGATGTAAATACTAATGTGTAAAACATATTGAGACACTGGAGGAAGATATATTTTATAAATCTGACAATATAAATGACATCAATCATAATATTTTGCCCAGCTAAAAAAGAATGGCTTAATTCAGCACATAGTAATCTATCAGTCCATGTGGCATGAATGATTACATGAAAGGGACTTAGAGCAGTGTGTGGAACTGCCTGTCATACAGGGACTTAGGTATGTCAAGACAGCAGCAGAAACTGGAGCTATGAATATATATTTAGAAAGATAGGCATTTGTAACAAGAAAATATATAGTATAAACATTAGGCAACCAATGTTACAGAACTGTGGGAAAGTAATGGTACATATGGAAAGTAACTGATAACAATTCAAAACATGGCACTTTTTTCTCTCATGTAGAATTTCAGTTTCTTTAAAATAAACAGAAAAAAATCCTCCTCACTTGAGCACTTTTATAAATGTGGGCTGCATACAAAAGATTTACTCCACAGCTTTTATTCCCCAATAGTTTCTCTTCTTCCTCTGATCCTCTACATGCTATCTAAGTGCTTATTCTCAGGGCCTAGTACTTCTAAAAGGGTTTTGGTTATCTGAGATGCAGGCTACACCCATGAAAATATAACATAGTATATAGGAGCATAGAATAATAAAAATAGTTTGGAAAGCTTGGGGTTTGGGCCAGAAAGATAATCTTGCATCTAAGTAAATCATCCAAGTAGAGGAGACATCTCTAAATACAGGTTGAAATTGAGAGCTTATTATAGTCAAAGGGCACTATAGTTGTCCCTGAGACAAGGATAGCATTCATAATATTTTTTTAAATGAATCTTAGAAATTTTGCAAGTCATGGGCAAGAACATCTGAGATGCTACTCTGCAGTAGTTCAGTGTCTCTAAAATAAGATGAATAGCTAATATTTATGTTGTTACATCTGTGTTTCTGTAATTTTTGTATTTACAATGCTGTTTGTAACAAGCATATACTGAATTTGTAAAATAGTTTAAGCCTGAACGAAATATTTTAATAATTAAACAATAGGTAATTCTGAATTTAACATGCTGTACAACTTAAAAAAATTACCCTGCCAGATGTTTGCTGGAAACTCAACACAGCAGAGAGGAAACAGTCTAGGAGTTTCCTGGAGTGTGTGGAAGAGAATTTCCTGACACAGCTGGTGAGCAAGCCTACCGGGGTAGTGCCCAGCTGGATTTGCTGTTTATAGACAGAGAAAGGCTGGTGAGGGATGAGGTGGTCAGAGTCATCTTGGGCACAGTGAGCATGAAATGATGAAGTTTTCAAAACTTGGTTGTGTGGGAAAATTCATGATGTCAGAGGTTTATGTGCAAAAAGGAGACAGAAGAGTCCTGTAACTTTATTTGAATAAAGGGAGAGGCCATGGGGCATTTCCCACGGACTCTCAAATTGCTGGAGAATGCAGCCTCCTTTGTATCCTATTTTCCTGGATGCATCACCTTCGCTCTTTCCCCATTGGCTGAGCTACTTGAGAGGTACAGACTTCCCAAATTGCCTACTATATGTTCCCTTAAATATGCAACCCCCTCCTCCCCTTTTTGTCTCTGTTCTTTAAATTCAGGAATTTAGCACAGCCTTGGTTGAGCAACATTCCTTATCAATTAGTAACATTCCTCTAAATTTTATGGTTCCTTTCTGTTACTATGTCGTCTATCAATCTCTGGTCTTATCTACAAGCAGGCTCATATGGTCTGTTTGTAAAGACACACTCATTCCTTTCATTTGTGAAGTAGGGAAAGGGGTCAGCAAAGCCTCTGTCCTAGACTTCTGGAGGGCAGACTTTGGCCTGTTGTCTTGGGTTGCAATATGTAACCAAAGATGGGTATTCTATTTTCCATCTGTTGAAACTGGTTGGGGAGGGTTTTTTTTCCTTTATCTCTTATATAACCCATTTCTCATAACTCCAGGGGGGAGGGAGCGGGGGCCTTCTGTTAATGGGCTGGCTGTTAAAATCAGGTGGAGCAATGTTCCTTATCTCTTCCACGGCTTATCCTTCCTCCAGGGGAATATCTTCTGTTAATGGGCCATTAAGGCTCACCACATGACTGATAAAATTACATCACCCCATTGTGAGATGCTCCACCCAGTGTGTGGAACCAAGAATTTCTACCTGTATGAAACCTGCAATTCACAACACCAAGGCAGCCTGTTTTTCCACTGGATTTCCCAGAGGAAGACCAGACCCTTCTCGCCACCACTGGATCCTTCTACAGGATCATCTATACTCCAACAGAACCACATCTGTTACTCCAGGAGGACTTATTTGGACTGCTATCAACACCCTGACCAACAGGGTGTCAGGTCGTATTTCTGACTGTCAGGGTTTCTAGGATTTTTGTTTGTTTGTTTGTTTGCTTGTTTTTTCTGTACTACTACATTTGTATTTTTAATATTCCTAGTAAAGAACTGTTATTCTTATTCCCATATCTTTGACTGACAGCCCCTAATTGAAAAATTATAATAATTTGGAGGGAGAAAGGATTACATTCTCCATTCCAAGGGAAACTCCAGCTTTCCCTGGCAGACACCTGTCTTTCTCAACCAAGACACCTGTTCAGAGCATTGGTTCAGACTCCCCTGGGAAACAGTCCTGAAAATTAAATGGCTCCAGAAAGGCTGGATGTACTTTAAGAAGGAAACATTAAAGGCACAGGAGCAGGCTATCCCCATGTGCTAAAAGATGAGCAGGCAGGGACGATGACTGGCCTGGTTGAAGAGAGAGCTTTGAATGGAACTCAAGGGGAAAAAAAAGAGAGTTTACAAACTTTTGAAGAAGGGGCAGGCAGATTGGGAAGAGTACAAGGATGTCATGAGGTCATATAGAAACAAAATTAGAAAGGAAAAAGCTCAGCTAGAACTTAATCTGGCCTCTGCTGTGAAAGATAATAGAAAGTGTCTTTATAAATGCATCAACAACAAAAGGAGGGCCAAGGAAAATATCCATCCTTTATTGGATGCAGGGGAGAACATTGTCACCGAAGATGAGAGAAAGGCTGAGGTACTTAACACCTTCTTTGCCTCAGTCTTTAAGAGAAAGACCAGTTATCCTTAGGGCAACTGGCCCCTGAGCTGGTAGACAGGGACAGGGAGCAAAATAGACCCCCTGCAATCCAGAAGAAGGCAGTTGATGACTTGTGGAGCCACTTAGACACAAGTCTATGGGGACAGGTGGGATTCACCCCAAGGCACTGAGAGAGCTAGCAGAAGAGGTTACCAAGCTACTGTCCATCATTTACCAGCAGTCCTGGCCAACTGAGGAGGTCCCAGGTGACTGGAGGTGCCAGTTTGACAGCCATAAACAAGAAGGGCTAAAAGGAGGATCTAGGGAGCTACAGGCCTGTCAGCCTGAGCTCAGTACCTGGGAAGGTTATGGAACAAATAATTTTGAATGTGATCACATGGCATGTGCAGGACAACCAGGGGATTGAGACATGGACTTCAAAGAATTGAGGATTTTAGAGAAGTTAAGATTTTAGTTAGAGTTAAGCTTTATTGGAATTAATTAAAGTAGATTGATGTGCTTTGCTAAAATTAAAAGTTTGTAGTTAGTTGAGAGAAAGCAGATTTGAGCTAACTCTTCCGGACCTGACTAACCGATAGCTTGTCAACTTTATGTTTGTTTAGCTGTGTTTGTAATGAGGAACAGAGAATCTGATAAATAGATCTAGGAACACAAGACAATTACAGAACCTCCCATGCCCAGAAACCCATTGAAAGTCACACAGCTAGGAAATGGGAGTTCTACCAAGGGCTCATTTGTCACATTTGCATTGAAAAGGTAGAAAGGTCAGAGTGAGGAAGAGTTTCCCTACTTCCTCATTGTAAGCCCCCTCCCCTTGAAGGGGACCACCGACCCATTTCAAAGGACAAACTATGAATGCTTAATAGCTTTTTAGCTAATTACCATCCAAAGCTGAGAATGGGACATACCGGGGTTATGAATATGCATTTGTGTTTTGGGTATTCAATACTTTTGTAAATAAAAGGACTCTGTGATTATCTGTAAATTGCAGTGTGTATTTGGGAGCTATCCCCCATGCTGCCCCTGCCCAGCATCATAATAAACATACACTTTCTAACTTTAAACTGTTAGAAAGTTTTTGTCCGTCACAGTTGGACATTGATATTCGATCAATATCCATATTTTTTTAATAAATCAGGATCAGGCCCAGCCAGCAGGGGTTTGGGAAAGGCAGGTCCGGCTTGACCAACCTGATCTCCTTCTATGACCAGGTGACCCATCAAGTGGTGAGGGAAAGGCTGTGTGTGTGACTGCCTGCACTTCAGTAAAGCCTTTGATGCTGTCTCCCACAGCATTCTCCTGGAAAAGCTGGCAGCCCATGGCTTTGAAAGGTGCTCTCTTCAGTGGGCTAGGAACTGTCTGGATGGCCGGGCCCAGAGAGTGGTGGGGAATGGAGCTACATCCAGTTGACAGCCAGTCACCAGTGGGGTTCCCCAGGGCTCAGTATTGGGGCCAGTCCTTTTTAACATCTTAATTGATGACCTGGACAAGGGGATCAAGTGCACCCTCAGTAAGTTTACAGAAGGCACCAAGTTAGGTGGGAGTGTTGATCTGCTGGAGGGCAGGAAGGCTCTGCAGAGGGATCTGGAAAGGCTGGAGCAATGGGACAAGGCCAATTGTATGAGGTTCAACAAGGCCAAGTGATAACATACAGTGTGTATTGGGTCTGACTGAGGTAAAGTTCGCAGCCCTCACAGTGCTGTGCTTTGCATTAGTAGCTGGAAGGGTCTTGATAACAGACCAGTGTTTTGGCTACTGCTAAGCAGTGCTGTCCCTCAGACATTCCTTCCCCCATCAAAGGAATGGGAGTGGATAAGATCCTGGGAGGGGACACAACCAGTCCAGCTGACCAAAATTAGCCAAAGGGATATTCCATACCATATGATGTCTGCTCAGATATATAAAGATAAGGGAGAGAGGAGGAAGGAAGGGCATTTGTAATTCCTCAATGTTTGCCTCCCGGAGGAACCATTACATGTGCTGAAGCCCTGCTTCCAAGGAAGTGTCCGAACATCGCTGCTGATGGGAAGTAGAGATTGACTGTTTTTTCCCTTAGCTTATGCATGTGCAGACTCTAGCCTATTTCTTTCCTTTCACTGTGATAAAACTGCCTTATCTCATCCATTGATTGTTCTCCATCTTATTCTCTCCCCTGACCCATTGGGAAAGGGAATGATAGAGCAGCTTAGTGGACACCTGGCACCCAGCCAAGGTCAACCTGCTAGTCATTTTGATGCCCAAATGTGGGATGAGATAAAAGCAGTTTTATATATATGTATGTATGTGTGTATGTATTTATTGCATGCTCTAGTAAACTGTCAGTAGTAGTTCTCAAATAGTAAACTACTGTGTGGCACAAGGCATTTGGCAGCCACACTGCTTATCTTTATTTTGTTGAGCTCGGGAACATGTTGAAACAAACAATAACTATGAACAAATATAACTCATCCCTGCCCAGGGTGAATTTGAATATGGATGATTTTTTACTGCAGATTCCCACAGTCATTGCCAATCCTTATATAAATTGTCTGATACTGTTAATAATATTAGCCAATACCATTGTTATGCTATGGAACTTGTGGAATTTGTCATCATCCTGGTGCAAGAGAAAACAGCCTTTAGGTGAAGAGCTATAAAAATCTGCCCTGAGGCATCTAGTTCCTGGGTAGAAAGGTGTGTGGAGGGATTGTGGCAGGTTCCTAGGGCAGTTATCACCTCCCATTGCCTGAGACTTTAATCCTGAAGAAGTACACAACCCTAACAAACTGGCTCATCACTGGGGCCTGGCCTGGGCCTATCGAGCCTCTGTCCAATACCCTGAGGACTGTAACTGAGGCAGGAACCCAGACTGTGTTTGAGGGCACTGTGGCTGAGGCAGGGACTGAAACCACAACAACTATGGCTGAGATAGGGACTAAGACCACAGCAACTACAGTAATTGCCCCAGTAATGAAAAAGAAAAAAATGCACAAGGCAAGTTACAGGCCCATACCACCAATTAGTAAAGGGGGAAGATGGAGAGGAAGCAAAAGTAGGAAAGGAGGGATTAGATCAAGAGGAAGGCCCTTCAACAAAGAAATCTAAGGGGGTGAGGCAAGTCAAACATGAAACCGAAGTTATTCAGTCCCTGTGATGCTGTAAGTTTTAGCTGTCATAGTTTTCAGATTCTGTACTGCATTAGTATATAACTCTGAACTTCATGTACAGTGTTAGCAAATTCTCTTCACAGTTTAGTTAGACAAAACAATCTTTTTGAAGCCTGAGAACCAAGGTCACCATCGCATCTTCAAGCCCAAGAAAGTATAAACAGCAGCGAATTGAGGAGAGCAAACTGGGAGGAGGGGACTTCATTACCTGAAGCTGTAATTGGACAATTAACCCCAATATGTAAATGGACCAAAACTTATACAAGTGTGAAAACTCGTGACCCATTGTCAATTTTGGGTGTAGCCTCGCCCAGGCTCCTGTACTCCCCAAGGTGCATCCTTTGAAGACCTTTTACTAAATACCTACTTTATTCCTTTAACTCTGTCTAGCCTCTGTTCTAGGTAGCCTCTCAAGGCATCACCTGACCTCATCAGAACTTTGAGACTTGTGAAAAGATTAGAGCCGCCAGCCAGGTGAGTGGATTTCTACCTGGCTGCTTTGATGGTGGGATAATGGGGTCGACAGTCAGCAGTTAGAAGGTCATGAAGCCCAACAGCTGTCATCCCTTGCTAAAGAACAGGAAATGGAAAAAGTAATTGGAAAGGAAGGGGCAATTTTCAACCTCTGGAGACAGCCTCCCTCAAGCATGAGGGCAAGATATCCATTTAAGGAAGATCTAGTGAAATTCTCACGGAAGTAGACCACTGCAGATGAAGGTATCAAGTACTTGAGAAAACTAGCAGTGCTGGAAGTTGTCTATAATGATCTAAAGAATGACAGTGTCTCTAAAGATCCAGAGGATGTCCCTTGCACACACCATGTAGGGGAAGGTGATTCAAAGTGCCCCTGCATCATATTTCAGCAGCTTGGTAGCACAGTATTGCCTGCAAATGGATATACCAACTGTAGAGATGGCATCCTCCTGGCTCCGAAATGTAGAAGAGACTCTGGGTACTTCCTCATCCCTACACCAAATGTTATGAATGGATATGGGAGCTTAAATAAGTCTCTGAACTTTTCACAGGCCTTTAGCAGCAGGCAATAGCTTTATGGGGGTGGCCAGCATCCCAAGATCCACTCTCATTTGCAAGTTCTTTAATAATGGCTGGTTAGGTCTATTACAAAATGAATTATTTATTTAATAGACACAAAATTAACAGACATAAGACTTTAAACAGACTATTTGCTACACAGGAATGAAACAAAAAAGAACTACTAGTAGATTACATACAGTGTACAATTAATCAATTCCTTTACATGCCTAACTCCCCATAACCGTTGCTGGGAAGGGCCTTGCTAGAGAAATTGGAAGCAGAAATTAAATTTAAAAAGGAGAGAGGTGTACAAGTTGCAATTCCTGAATCTAAATTTGTCCAAGTTGTTGCACTTCTTATACAGGAAAAATTTCATGAAATCCCTGCTGAAGTTGGAAATGTGGTAAATCCGATAGTATGGGCCAGCAATATCCCAGGAAGATCCAAATGAGCAGAACCAGTGAGAATTGCACTCAAACCAGGAGCCACACTGGTAAGGCAAAACCAGCACCCTTTGAAATTAGAAAACCGCAAGGGATTGGCATCTGTAATTGAAAAATTCCTGCAACATGGTTTATTAGTGCAATGTGAGCCCAAATTCAATACCCCAAATTTTAGCTGTTAAGAAAGAAGATGGCAAGAGTTATCAATTAGTACGAGATTTAAGAGCAATTAACAAAACTACAGAGGACATACACCCTGTGCTAGCCAATCCCTACACCCTTTTGACCAGACTGACAGACGAGTTAGTGTGGTTTAGTGTTGTAGACCTGAAGGATGCCTTTTTCTGCATTCCTGTGCATAAAAACAGCGAAGAGCTCTTTGCTTTTGAGAGGGAAAATCCAAAGACAGGGAGGAAAACTCAGCTCACTTGGCCAGTTTTAATCCAAGGTTTCCACAATAGTCCAACAATATTTGGAAACCAACTCGCAAAAGAATTAGAGGACTGGAGAAGACAGGAGCCAGAAGGAATTATTCTTCAATATGAGGATGACATCCTGTTCTAGTTTTAAGTTCGAACTGAGCAGAAACACCAAATCATGTAGTGGTTTCACATTCACCTGTCTCTGTGTGCCAAATTTAGTGTAGTGGTTTAAGTGTATTTTCTGCTGTGAGATAGGATTAGGAGAAAAAGGCAAAACAGGCCCAACTTAAAAGTAAACAAATAGACTTATTAACACACACAAAAAGAAAAAACTAAAATGGAAAAATATGAAATGTTTAAAACACTTTTCCTCCCCCCCACAGGTGTTCACTTTCCCACAAACAGCATAAAGCAACAAAACCTGTGATTTTCAGCTAACTTCACCAATTTAAAAATAATCTTTCATCAGTTCTTTAGGAGAGGAATTTCTTTAAGTTTACCATGGAATTTCCCCCCACTGACAACCTAGAACAGTTGTCTTGTGGGTCTCAACTCTCACAAAAGCAGCTGCCCGGGGAAGCCTGCTTCCATGAAATCTCTTCCCATTAGCAGTTTCCCAAGCTGTTTATGGGTCATGTCTGCTTATTTAGGGTATTGTTTAAGGATACCCCCTCTAGTATGCAACAAAGATTCTCTTCTTCCATCTCCAAAATCATCTTCATCTCTAAAACTAGAGATCTCCTTTTTCCCTAGGAGCGAAAGGCCTCATATCACTTTCCTTCCTCTGTTTAAAATTCTCCACTAAATCTCAATTATATCAGTCCACAAGCTAGAAGCATGCATCCCCCCCAAACAGCATTCATATGTTACAGGAAATAGTTCATTCTTCATGGTTTCACCAGGAAAGTTCAGGCAGCAAGGAAACTCCTCCATCCTTCCTCCAATTAGTATTTTCACTCTCTGTTCAATGACTTTATGCTGTGTCTTCTCTACACTCACTCTGTCCTTTTCTTTTTAGTCAAAGGAGGATTAGAGCTATAAAAAAGTCTCCTCTGTGTCAGGAAAGAGCTAAATCTGCCCAGAGTTTCTCTCTCTTTCTCTCTNTTCTCTCTGTCTCTGTCTCTCTAGCTGCTGGCTCACGGTGTCAGATTTCAAGCACGCTGGGGGGGGAACTCGGAGCTCAGAGCAGCCGGGGGTGAGCCTGGCCCAAACGGGCCCATAGCTGTTATCAGGGGGCCGGTGGACCTCTCTCCTGGCTCAGCCAGCTCCGGGGGTAGGCTTTAAAATTAGCTGATGTTAAGGTGCAGCCTCCCCTCCCCCACCAGGAGCCGATGGAGCCTAGCCAGGCCTCGGGCTGGCTCCCCCCCAGGAGGGGGGAGCGGCAGGGCCTGGCTGGCCTGAGCTGCTCCAACAGAGCGGCTCGACTCGGTGTTACCTGCTCCACTGGCCAGAAGGAAAAAGGGCAGTTCCCTGGGAGCCTGGATGTTCACGTAGACATATTCTTTTCTAATTGGTTTGTCAAGCATAACTTCCTGAAAAATCACTTCCTGGACAAACCACCACACATCCTAATTGCAGCTAGAACCTGAGACAACTGTGTACAACTTACCAAAAGTTTATTAAACTTCTTGGGACTGAGTGGGTACAAAGTTTCTAAAGACGAAGCACAGATTGCCAAATAAGCAGTAGTTTACTTGGGCCTTGAGATCTTCCTTGGACACTGACAGCTCAGCAAAGAACAGAAAGAAGCCATCCGTCAACTCCCAGAGCCCCATACTGTGAGAGAGAAATGCAAGCTTTCCTGAGAATGGTAAGTTTGTGTCGTTTGTGGATAGCTAATTATGGACTGGTGGTAAAACCACTATATGGGGCACTAAAAGCAGCTGAAAAAGGAATTATCATATGGACTGAAAAAAACGGCACAGCTTTTAAACAGCTGAAACACTCTCTAATGTCAGCCTCCAGCACTGGGACTGCGAGACTTAACTAAGCCTTTTGAACTTTTTACATATGAGAGACTGGATATGGCTTTGGGTGTACTAGCACAGTGCCTTGGGAACCAATGAAGAGCTGTAGTCTACTTTTCCAAACAGCTAGACAATGTTGCCCAAGGCTAGCAAGGGTGCCTGGAGGCTGTGGCAGCCACAGTCCTCCTGATCCAGGAAGCCCAAAAACTTACTCTTGAGCAACACATTGTAGTGTATGTACTCCATGCCGTGGCAGCTGTACTGGAACAAAATGGGGGGCATTGGCTATCTGGTAACCAAATGCTTAAATATCAAGCACTGTTATTAGAACAGGATGATGTTACCCTGAAAACAACCTCTGTTGTTAACCCTGCCATGTTTGCATCCTCCACCTTAATTGACAATGAGCCTGAGCATGACTGTTTACAGACAATTGAAGAGGTCTATTCCAGCCTATCAGACCTGAAAGACATGCCCCTGGAAAATCCAGATTGAGAGCTTTTTACAGATGAGAGCAGGTTTATGAAAAATGGCAAAAGGATTACAGTCTATGCAGTAACCACTCAAGATAAGGTGATCAAGGCAAAGGCCCTGCCAGCAGATGAGTCATCACAGAAAACTGAACTGATTGCGCTAACGAGAGCCTTAGACCTGAGCGAAGGAAAAAAGGTAAATATATGGACTGAGTCTACATATGCATTTAGTGTTGTCCACACCAATGAAGCCATCTGGAAAGAGATAGGACTTCTGAACACTCAAGGAAATCAAGTCAAATATGCTGAACCAATATTTGCCCTCTTAAAGAGCATAAAAAAACCTGCAGGAGTAGCTATCATGCATTGTAGATGTCACCATAAAGGGAAAACCACTCCAGAATTAGGAAACCGCTTTGCTGATAAAGCAGCAAGAGGGATTGCAGAAAAAGGTATTCTCGCAGTAATTCCACAAAAAGAGATTGATTTGCCGGGATTGACCCAAAATATGACCAAGCAGACCACAAACTAATCAAGTTTCTTAAAGCTGAGATCACAGAAAGCGGGTGGGCTGTTACACCAGCAAATCAGGTTGTAGTCCCACCCCTGATCCTTTGAGAGCTTGCTCAAAGAAAACATGAAAACACACATTTTGGGGTTGAAAACCTGAAACATCTAAAAAAGGTAGTAATTGGAAAGGGAATTACTGACATTGTACAATCAGTAGTGAGCAAATGTGAAATCTGCTGTAAAAACAACCCTGACACGAGGAAAACAGTTGTATTAGGAGTAACTAAAGCAGGGGATCTTCCTGGAGATTACCGGCAAATAGATTTTGCAGAGTTACCACACAAGGAGGGATAACGGTACATACTGGTGTTAGTTGACACCTTCAGTGAATGGCCAGAGGCTTACCCCTGTTGCACTAACACAGCCAAGGAAGTGGTAAAAGTCCTGCTCAATAATATAATTCCAAGGTGCCGGGTTCCCTTGAGGATGTCATCAGAGAGGGGACCACACTTTGTTGCAACAGTGGTTAAAGAAGTTAGACGTATTTTGGGAATTACTTGGGATCTACATACACCCCAAGCACGTGGTAAAGTCAAATGTATGAATGGGACTCTCAAAACACAAATTAGCAAAATTTGTCAGGAAACATCCATGACAGGGGTTCAGGCCTTGCCTATAACTTTACTGAGAATCCGCATACAACCAAGGCAGAGGGATAACATCATTCCTTATGAAATACTGTATGACAGACCATATCAGATCCCACATATTCCAGGTGAAATTCACATGAAGGGGAAACTTGATTTACAGAGATATCTAACGGCTTTAAGTTCCACTTTGCAGAAGCTCCAGACTTACATCGTATTATCCAGACCCATAGGACTGGACACACCTGCACATTCCTTCCAACCAGGAGACTGGGTCTATGTTAAGTGATGGGACAATGAGCCTCTTCAAGCCAGATGGAGAGGACCATTCCAAGTTCTGCTGACCACCGTCACCACAGTCAAAATCGCTGGCAAAGGACCCTGGATTCATTACTCCAGAGTTAGGAAAAGTTCTGCTCCTGAAACAACTGAAAAGACAGAGACTGATGCAGATGAGAGCATGTTTTAAATGATGCTTTTTCTGTGCCTAAAGAACTGTTAATAATCATCATCATTCTTCTTTGCATGATAGCCGACTGTGCAAAGCATTACTACTGTTAGATATATACTATTGTTAGATATTTACTCTTGTTAGATATTTACTGTTATTAAATACCTATTATTAGTAGATATTTTTAATAGAGACTCAACAAGGTAGAGGCCTTGTCAAGCCTCTTAAGGGGGAGGAATGATGCCTTAAGTGTTAGCTTTCATATTTTTCAGATTCTATACTTCATTATTATATAACTCTGAACTTCATATAGAGTGTTAACAAGTTCTCTTCACAGTTTAGTTAGACAAAACAATCCTTTTCCATCCTTGAGAACCAAGGACACCGTTGCAGCTCCAGGCCCAAAAAGTATAAACAACAGCAAATTGAGGAGAGCAAACTGTGAGGATGGGACTTTATAACCTGAAGCTGTAATTGGACAATTAACCCCAATATGTAAATGGACCAAAACTTATACAAGTGTGAAAACTCTTGACCTGCCATCCATCTTGGGTGTAACCATGGCCAGGCTCTTATACTACCCAAAGTGTATCCTTTGAAGGCCTTTTAATAAATACCTACTTTATTCCTTTAACTCTGTCTAGCCTCTGTTCTAGGTAGCCTCTCAAGGCATCAATATGTTTCATCTATCTTTCGTAGTTTTCTCTTTATGTCTTTTGCAGATTGGTCTATAAACATGAAAGCTAGGTGGGACTGCTGTTTAGATGAGTTGAGGTCTAGATTAATGTATTTTCATGCAGCCTCTTTGAGCCTATTCTGGAAGTCTGTAGGGGTTTTATTTGTGCTTTGTTTGGCTTATAATTTAGACCAATTCACTGCTTTAGGAATGGCACATTTCAACCTAAAGACCATGCATTTCTGGTATTGCTTTAACTTTGTTATTTGTTCTGGTACATTGGGATTTCAGCTTGGGTCTGTTAAAGGGATAATATCATTAACTGGCCTTTGGAGATTCTTAGCTGCAATTTGAGTTTTTATAGCAGATATAGCAGTTTTATTAACCATCTATTTTTCTGTGCTATCTAATAATTTATTTAGCATTACATTCAGATTATTATAAATAACTATGTAGTTGTTGGCTTTCACTATTATGTATTGGCTTTTGCAAATTATTATTTATCGCAATGATTTTGATATAGTACAGTTTGTAATCACTTTTAACTGTTTTTGCTAATTTGTCACCTTTTGTGGCCAATGCCCTGGCCCTGTGTAGCTTATATATATTAGTGTGATAAACATACATGATAGTTTAGGTTTTCGCAAAATATTAAAATAGAGACTATGTGTCATGCATTGTAATGTTAACTTTTGCGGAAGTAGCTACTGTCTTTATTTTTGGAACTAACTGACAATAGTGAAAATAACTCAGATAAGTTTGTAGAAATAGATAAAATTGTCTGTATGATTAGGTAACATTGAAAGAATCACACAGATAACATCAAAAGAAAGGATGTGAAGAGGACTTCTGCCACTGACCTTTCGACTATCAGTAACTCCCTGTTTGTCATTGTGAGGAAATGGCATATACATTGTGAGGAAATTAAGTACACGACTCCCAAAAATCCAATCTACACTATTGCATGATGTGTTAGGAGTCGAACCAAGCTAAAGAATTCCTGGAACATGTAAATGAACTCAAAGGAATGTTTGAATATGTATAATCTTCATGAATATGCATTTGATCAATGGAGTGAAAAAGTATATAAGAAGAGTCATTATAGTTAACCGGAGTGCATCTAGCTATGGCTCTGCACCCAGTGCTGCAAAGGTTCCTTTTTATTTCTTATTAAACTTTTACAATTTTAAAGAGTGAGGCTCATTTCTCACAAGATCATGCTAATCTGGGTTTGAGGCTCTGATAGCCATTTTCTTTGGGTTGTCTCTGTACTTTTCAACTGAGTTTTTCTATTGCTGTAGTTCTCTGAGGGAGAACAATGTCTTTATATAAACCATTCCCTGATTTTCTATAGCTTGTCTCAGAGGTGCTCCTAATGCAGGCCCTTCTTTCCCTACTTTATCTTTCTTCAATCTTCTGCATTTGGCAATTAGCGTTCAGAGCTAGGTTAGTCTGTCTCAGCTCCTCTCGGTAGCACTTGTAACAATAGCCATCTGGTCTGTTCCCCCTCTGACAGTGCACTACCCAAATCTCGTGACAGAACACACACTCAAAATGAATAAATAGAAAACAATTACAACCAGTCAGTTTACAACTTATCCATTCCAAATCGTTCGTTTGTCTTGGCACCGAAGCTTAATGTGCAAGTCGCCCGGCGCTGAAGTCACAGTCTACCTAGGATCCTTCTCTCGGGGTTGTATCTGTTTCACGCGAGAAGCATGGGTCCACCCCTTTTCCGCAGTACAGATGGCTGTGTCTGTAGTGAGCAGAACAAGGAAAGGACCTTCCCAGTGAGGACCCAGTGAAATCTCCTTCCAGGACCTGATCAATACTTCATTGCCCGGTTTGATTCTGTGAATGGGAAATCCTAAGGAGGTGTTTTGGGTGACCAGTCCCTGCTTCCGGAGTTCCTGCAGGTGCTTATTAAGAGCGATTAGATATGGTTGTACTGGTCCCTCCTCCATATTAGGGTGTCCCACCAGCATCCCATGTCGGTAGGGCATCCCATATAACATTTCAAAAGGAGAGATTCCATTCTCAGAATTCGGCATGGTTCTTATATTTAAAAGCGCCAAGGGGAGGCATTTTACCCATGACAATTTAGTTTCTAACATTAATTCTGATAGTTGAGCCTTTAGAGTTTGATTCATTCTTTCTACCTGTCCAGAGCTCTGAGGGTGCCAGGGGGTATGAAAGTCCCATCTGATTCCTAATGCTTCTGCCATTAGCTTAATAATCTTGGAAGTGAAGTGAGTGCCCTGATCAGAGTCGATGTGGTGGATTATTCCAAATCTGGGGACAATTCCTTCCAATAGAATTTTTGACACCATGTGAGCAGTGGCTCGTGCACAGGGAAAAGCCTCTACCCAATGAGTTAATTTATCAACCATTACTAATAAATATTTGTATCTCCCCACCTTTGGTAATTCAGTAAAATCCACTTGGACCCTCTCAAAGGGTGGATATGCCAGGGGCCGTCCTCCTAACAGGACTTGCTTGGATTTTATCCGGTTTACTTTCTGGCAGGTAAGGCATCCCTGTACCTCCTGTTTGGCCAATTCATATATTCCTTTGCATCCAAAGAATCTCAGAAATTGCTCCTCCAGAGCTCTGGACCCCCAATGGGTTTGCTGATGCAGCCTCCTCAAAATTTTTCGCGTACATTCTTTAGGTAGCAATTCCCTCCCATCCGGTAATTTCCATTTATTCCCTTCTAATTTACCTCCTATCTTCTCATACCCAGCTATTTCCTCAGCTGTTGGTTGGGGTACATATTCAGGGGTCTCTCTCTTATTTCTGGGGTACTGACCAACATCAAGGCCGCCCTCTTTGCCTCTAAATCTGCTCAATGATTTCCTCGAGTTCTGAACTGTTTTCCTGCCTGATGGCCTTTAATATGTACGATAGAAATGGCCTCAGGTCCTCGGACAGCTTCCAAAATCTGTTTTATAATTTCCCCGTGAACCAAACATTTCCCACGAGAGCTGATCAATCCCCTTTCTTCCCAAATTTTCCCAAACGTATGTACCACCCCAAAGGCATATTTTGAATCGGTGAAGATAGTTCCCCCTTTTCCTTTCAGTCCTTTCAAGGCTCGTAACACCGCATACAATTCGCAAGCCTGAGCGGAGCACCCTGGGTTGAGGGGCCCCGACTCCACCACTTCCCCAGATTTGCCATTTATGATTGCATACCCAGATTTCCTTTTACCTTCTATTACTCTAGATGATACGTCTACAAACCACTTTTCTCCCCCCTCTTGCTCTTCTTCCTCCAAGTCAGGCCTTATCTTAGTCTGTAGTTCTATGAATTCTGCACAATCGTGGAAGATTCCTTCCAGGGCTTCCCCAAATAGAAACTGAGCTGGATTCTTTGCTGGGGTTGTCCAGAGTTCCAACTCCTGAGAATGTATTAATATTTCCTCATATTTGGAGAGTCGGGCATCAGTTAACCACTTATCTGCTTTTTGCTGGAGGATTCCCCTGATGTTATGTGGGGAATATACTACCAAGGGAGCCCCAAAAGTAATCTTCCTAGCCTCCTCCACCAGTAAAGCCACCGCGACAATCGCTTGCAAACACGTCGGCCACCCCTGGGTGACTGGATGGAGCAGTTTGGAGACGTAGCCCACCGGTTTCTTGTCTCCAGCCCAATCCTGGGTAAGGACTCCGTGAGCGGTATGGTTACTAACATTTACAAACAGTTGGAACGATCTCCTCGCATCAGGGAGGCTAAGCACCGGAGCAGAAATCAATAGATTTTTAGGCCCTGAAATTCCTGATCATCTTTCTCCGTCCATTTTAGTCTATCTGTGGTCAATTTCTCATATAAGAATTTTACCTTTTCACTGCACCCCTCGATCCATTGTCTGCAGTATCCAAAAAGTCCTAGAATCTGCCTGACTTCCCTCTTTGACCGAGGGGCAGGGAGTGCCACTATGCCTGCCACTCGGTCCGGATCCAGTTTCTTTTTACCTTCCGTAAGACAATGCCCCAAGTATTTTACCTCTGGTTCAGTAAACTGAAGTTTAGATTTGGAAACTTTAAGGCCCTTACCTCCTAAGAAGTTTAGCAGCCCGATTGTGCACAACCTCACGCTTTCCTCGGTCGGTCCAGCTACCAACAGATCATCCATGTATTGTAACAATTTGGTCCCTTCGCCAGGGGTAAACTGGCTCAACAAGTGTTCCAGGGCCTGTCTGAATAAATTAGGCGAGTCCACAAAGCCCTGGGGAAGGGATGTCCAGTGGAGTTGTTGGCTCCTATGAGTTTCAGGGTTGGGCCATTGAAAGGCAAAATAGTCTTGGCTTTCCTTAGCCAGAGGGCATGTCCAAAAGGCATCTTTTAAATCTATCACACTGTACCAGGTGTCTTCAGGGGAGAGTCGATTTAGAAGAGTATATGGATTTGTCACTACAGGAAATTTTGTCCGAGTCCTGGAGTTAACCGCTCGGAGGTCCTGATTTCTTAATAGCTAAAATAGGGGTATTGTGGCTGGACATGCAAGGTTCCAATGTTCCCTTTTGTAGTAGATCATCTATGATGGGTTTCAACCCCTTCCATCCTTCTAGTGGTATCGGATATTGCTTCACCCTAATGGGGCTTTCTGGGTCTTCTATCTCTATTTGAATTGGTTCTATATCCAATTTTCTGGCCTCCCCAGGAGTATACCAAACCTTTGAATCTATGTCTCTCTCATCTTTGACAGTAAGCTTGTACAGACTATCAATTGAGAGTCCTACACTATCAGGTTAATTCCTAATGTTACAATCAGATCTCTTCCCAGGAGGTTATACTCAGCTTCTACTAACAACAGATTCCCCAAACAAATTTTGTTTTCAGACTCAATCGTCACCTCTTTTATTACAGGTACCCTGAAGGGTACCCCTTTTGCCCCTATCACTAGAACTGTTTCTTTACTCTTATCACACCCGGTAGGTAATTTCTGTACTGTGGACCTCTCTGCCCCCGAGTCAACCAAAAAGGTCACTTCTTCCCCCTGGGGACCTATTTTCAGGGTTATCAAGGGCTCCTTAGATGTTCTGGTCCCCAAAAGAAAGAGCCCCTGACGCCCCTAGTCTGCCTGAAAAATTTGCTCATCCTTAATCCTTTTAAAGCAATCTTGCTTCAGGTGCCCCTTCTTTTTACAGTAAAAACATTCTATGTCTTCCTTTGTACCTCGAGAACCCTTCTCTGGAGGGGTCGAATTTTTCCCTTTACCTGTCTTTGCCTGAGTCAGCCTTACCCGTACCTGGGTCCGGTCCTGTTTTTGGGCTTCTCGGACTGCCGCAACCAGCACCCGAGCTTGTACCTTCTGCCTTTCATCCTCTCTCCTCATGTATACTTTCTGGGCCTCTCTCAAAAGTTCTTGCAACTCCTTCTCCTGCCAGTTCTCTATTTTCTCTAATTTCCTCCTAATATCCTCCTAAGACTTTGCCACGAACTGAGTTTTTAATAACACTTCTCCCACAGGGGAATTCGGGTCGGTCCCTGAGTAAATCTGCAGTCCTCTCCTTAGACAGTCCAACCACTCACTTGGAGATTTGTCTTTCCCTTGACATTCTCCCAATATTTTGCTAAGGTTCTGTCCACGGGGCACTGCTTCCCGAATACCCTGAATTAATATGTTCCTGAGGTCGACCATGTTACACCGACCTTCCTCGGTCTGCGCGTTCCACCTAGGGTCGTGGCTTGGCCATTTCTGCTCCCCCCTATCCCCTTGTGGATTCCACCGATCCCAGTCCCAGATCCCCGCTCTTCTGATCATATCTCTTTCCTCGGTATTAAACAATGATTTCATTATAGAGGTAAGATCTTCATAACTGTAAATGCTGGTTCAGAGGAATTCATCCAGCCTTTCTGCGACCCCTAACGGGTCATCCATTAACTTTCCCATTTCCTTTTTGAATGCCCTAACGTCGGCGGTATTAATGGGGACATTTACAAATCCTATGACTCCGGGTGCCATTGGCACTTCCCTGAGCGGAAAAAGAGGGAGGTTACGCTCTTCGCTCTCATCTTCACTATTGAGTTTCTTGGTTCTGTGCCTTGTTTTTGGAGGAGAATAAGTAATCTCGTTATGTGGAGCTGGTTTTTCTGTCTCTGTCTGGAGTTTGGGGAATCCTGCCTCCTGCAATTGTGATCGGTTCTCAGCAGGTAAAGGAGGGGTTAACCATGAGGCTACCACCTCACCGGTTGAAGGAGGGGACGCCCTTTCCTGCGGCAACGGCAGAACTGTAGCTCCCTGGTGAGAAAACAGTGTTTCTCTTGCCGAAGTGGCAGGCAGGGATGGGGGAGAAGGTTGTCCAGCGGGTCCCATTTCTCGTTCCCCCACCCGCTCCAGACTTCATTTTCACAGGGTACAGACTTGTTCGAGGTTCCCAGATCTCTGCATATAATTTTTCTTCCCAATTCTCAGGCCTTTCCTTGACCACTAACCTGTTCAGGGCCTTACCAACCCATGGTTCGAACGTCCTGAATACAGGCCAGACTAGGTCTTCTCTAATTTCCTTTCCTCCCCAAACTTTGGTACAATAATATACCATTTTTTTCTTTGACAGTTTCCTTCTCTGGGGACAATCTGCCCAATTTTCCAAAATCCACCCCAGAGGGCTTTCTCTTGGTATCTTTAGGACATTTTCCTTTCCTTTTTCCAGGGTCTTGCTGCTTTCCTGACCCATATTATACCTTTCTGACTTACCTTTTTCTCTCTCTGCTGCGCCCGGCCCCTATGCCTTAGGGGCTGAATACTTCTCCCCTCTTTACTTACCAGCTGATCATCTCCTCTCCCATACTGGCTCTCCAGCGAGCTGTCTGGGGTTTTCCTAGAGAGGATTTTTCTGACCTGCTCGGTAAGTTCCTTGGGCTTTCCTAGCCCACAAGCAAAGAGGCTTACCAGTCCCGAAATCGCAAGGACGTACCCTTTCCTCTTAGCCCCCGCAGCCGACCCCCTGAGCCTCCCCTGGCCCAGAAGTTGCCGAATGTAAGGAGTGTTTTTTTCCCGAAACCTTTTGCTTCCTTCGCGGCCGACCGATTCCCTCGGAGGAGAACAGAACTGCGGCCTTGAAGACCACACTCGTGTCGTGAAAATTTCCACGTCTCTTACATGCGTCCGGCCACACCTCACTCAACCACGAATACTTACAGCTCCTTTTCTTCGTGGGCTCTTCGTGCACGTAGAATTTTGTGAGTGAAAAACCTAGCCGCGGCCGAGGGACAGCTCCTTCCTTCGGGCTCGCTCCGAGTTCTCAGTCTGAGTTTTGGACCCAAGTTCTCCTCTTTATTGTGGCTTTTCTTTTGGTAAAAAAATTTTCATTTCACAATCGGTCTCACTGAGTTCCTTGCGCTGTCGGGCCGCTAAAGCTAGCAGGGCGCCTCCCAAGCAGCGTGGAACTCTCATGAAAAAAACACGATTGTATCACGTCGGGTTTCACCAAGTCTGTTATAAATATGGTGAGCCAAATCGTAATTTAAAAAATTACAATTTTATTTTCTCGTCACTGCGAGCAGAAATATATGAAAATAAAAAAAATACAGAAAAAACACAGCCAAATCAAAACAAATCCAAGGTACAACAAAGCCACATTAAAGATTAAATTCGATCGAATTTGGGATGCGAATATAGGACCGGTCCGCACCATGTCCTCCTTCATTTGCCCCAAAATCCTGTGTTCAAGGTCCAGTTTTTATACTTTTTATTTTCCCTGAGGCAGGGTCTTCCTTTGTCTGTGTTCGGATGATGACATTCATGGGCTTCCTTTTGGGATTCTGATTTCTCTCCGAGTAGAATTATAATGGTGTCTGAGTGTTAGCTACAAATCATATTCAAGTTTTGAGTGGGGTTTCTTCGGCAGACAGGGGAAATGTCTATTGGAGAGTCAAAGCCGTCTCAGAGCTGATGGTCCAGTCATCGAATATGTTGGTTCAATTGAAATCCCTCTTTTCAGTTGCTGATAACTTCAGATCTTCCTTTCTCAGCTCTGTCTCCTCCTCCTGTGACTCTGACAATGCCTTCCTTCCTGCCTGTAATTCTTTTATTTCTTAAGCACAAATTAATACACATAGTTTATTTACAACAAGAATAAAGTAGGTATTTATTGAAAGGCCTTCTGGATGCACCTTGGGCAGGACAGGAGCACAACCAAGGCTGCACCCAGGGTGGACCAAGAATAGTCACACAAATGGCTGGTCGGTCAGGAGATCTTATATTTTTATAAGTTTTGGTCCATTTGCATATTGGGGTTTAAATTCCAGTTGCAGCTTCAGGTTGTGAGGTCTCATCCTTCTTTTTCCTCCCTGCAGTCCACCGTTGTTTATGCTTTTGGGCCTGAAAGTTGTACTCGTTGTCCTTGGTCTTCAGCAGGAAAAGGATTTGTTTTGTCTACCTACTCTGTAAAGAGAGCTTACTGGCACTTAATACGAGGCTCAGAACTACATCCCTAGGCAGCACAGAATCTGCAAATATGAAAACTAAAGCTTAAGGCGTCATTGGTACCCTCACACTCTGTGCCCCCGATAGTCTGGGGTCTTCCTGCTGAGTCATCTGCTCCTCCTGAGTCTCTGAGTGGCAGTCACCTGGCTGGTTCTGCAGGTCCTCATGCCCTTTGTTAGGCAAAGGGTTGGCACCAATTCATGGCTCATTGCCTGGGCCTCCAGCCATTTCCCACCACCCAGAGCACAATCTGCATCTCCCACTGATGATGCACACTGAGCTATCATCAGTAACAGTATTCCTCAACACTAGCAAATCTCTTCTTTCTTAAAATGTCTCACTTCCTGCCTATTTCTGTTAGGAACAACTTCTACCGGTATGTTTTCAACAATTGCTAATGTTTCAGAAAATAAAAGTAGATGCTGACAAGGAAAACTGCAAATCCCAGTTTAAATTTTTCACTGTGTTGTCTCAAAAGTGAGTTTTCACCTGGTGTACAAGAAGCCGATCCACACACAGCGTGGAGGTATTTGTTTATTTTCTTTCTGCACAGAGATGGGTGCTAGGTGGTAAATCCACAACACTGGCACACCCTCAGTATGCCAGGTGCTCATTTTCATACATTTCAAACAGTGAAAGATCAACATTTCCCATATATGGAACAATCTAAAGCTATAGCCACTGGCTATACATTCCTTCATCTCCATTTAAAGATAGAGTACATTAGTATTTTACCATGTATGCTCTATGGGGAAGGGGCTTATGTGAGTAAGGGGCTTCTACAGCCAATGGGCAGGGATTCTTCTGTTAACTAAAGGTTAGCACAAATTTCAAGCAAAATTCTTCTTTGACTTAGTCAACAAGTTGTTACTGTGTTATCTCCTGGTTTGTTTTGATTTATGGTGTAGTCCTATTGTTTTTGGTTTCTGGCTCCTAGTTTCTGCTAGCTATCTATAAAGTGTATTATCTATATAAGTGCAGAGAGTGAAGCTATGGTTTGATTAGTTATTCACTCTGAGCAATTCATTTAGCCTATACATAAAAACTTCTAACTTACTAATGATTAACAAACCTTTTACAATCTGTTTTACAGTCACATATAAAGTGTATCCATAGAAAACAATTAAAATAGTAGTAATTCTGTGTGTATACCTAATTCTGTAATGATAACTGCTCTGATTTTCAGATAGCAGAATGCTGGAAAGTATAAATTTTTTATGGAGCCTTTTCAAATTTTTATTTTTATTTTCTATCAGTAAGATAATGAAAACTAAGATATATATATAGTCTGTTCTTTCAAAACAAAAGTCTTTCAGATAACGTAAAGTGATTACAATACACAAAATACTTTGTGATGTATATTTAATAATAGTTTTCATAGAATCATTAAGGTTAGAAAAGACCTCCAAGATCATCAAGTCCAACCTTTCACCAATCATCATCTTGTCAACCAGACCAGAGCACTGAGAGACACGTCCAGTTGTTCCTTGAACACCTCCAGGGATAGTGATTCCACCACCTCCTTGAGCAGTCTGTTCCAATGCCTGACCACCCTTTCAGTGAAGAAATTT
>VZDJ01000265.1:120673-131366 GCA_008694505.1 Cyanoderma ruficeps | reverse complement strand
CCTTCAGTGAAGAAATTTCCCCCGTTTCCCAACCTACCCCCCCCCCCCCCCCGACAGCTTGAGGCCATTATTTCCTCTTGTCCGATCATTGACTGCCTGAGAGACAAGAATGACACTCACCTCACTACTCTCCTTTCAGGGAGTTGTAAGGAGTGAGAAAGTCGCCCCTGAGCCTCCTTTTCTCCAGGCTAAACACCCCCAGCTCCATCAGCCACTTCTTGTGCTCCAGACCCAGCTCTGTTGCCCTTCTCTGGACTCACTCCAGCACTTCCATGTCTTTCTTGCAGAGAGGGGACCAGAACTGGACACAGCACTTGAGGTGTGGCCTCACCAGTGCCGAGTACAGAGGGACAATCACTTCCCTGGTCCTGCTGGTCACACCATTTCTGATCCAAGCCAGGATGCCATTGGCCTTCTTGCCCACCTGGGCACACACTGGCTCATGTTCAGTTGCTGTTATTCAGCACTGCCAGGTGCTTTTCCTTGTGGGCAGCTTTCCAGCCACTCTGTCCCAGCCTGGAGCTGCATGGGGTTGTTGTGACCCAAGGGCAGGACTTGTATGCCCAGCTGTATGCCCATCATCACACTGGTTGCCTTGTAGTGCCCACCTCTGCCACTCTATTTGGCCATTTGAACCCATGTTACTTTCAGTCACCACATTAATGCAGGATGAACTTTAATGAAACAAAACAATGATATCAGTGATAGAATCAGAACTGGCTTCAGTATGCAACAATCCAACACCACATACCATCTTTTGTGCCCTGGAAGGCTGTTATGGCAGATGGAGCCCAAGGTCACAGACTAAAGGAACTCAATGGACTTGCATAGAGACAGTACATAGACTTAAGAAATTATATCTGTGTATATATCTATCAAAGGCAGAAAAGGTGGTGGGATATTGGAAAGTGTGGGAACTGGCATGATGTAAATGGTATGGAATAAGGGGGGATACTGTTTTTGTTTTGTCTGAGATAGAGCTATGGCTTAGGTTGCAATGCAAGATGTAACCAAAAGTATGTATTCTACTACCATCTGTTAAAACCAGGTCAGGCAGTGTTCTTTATCTCTTCCACAACCCATCCTCCCTCCAGGGGGATATCTTCTAATGGGCCATTGAGTCTCACTGCATAACTGATAAAATTGCATCATCCCATTGTGAGATGTTCCACCCAGGGGGAAGAGCCAAGCATTCCAACCTGGATATAATCTGAGATCTGGAACACCACAGTCAGCCTTTTTCAACTAGATTCCCAGAGGAAAAACCAGACCCTTCTACATCACCACTAGACCTTCAGAAGAAAACTACACCCTTCTACAAGGATCACTGCTTCAACGGAACTACATCTGTCACTCCAGTAAGACTGCAGGCACCAATCAATCGGACTGCTACCAACACCCTGACCAACAGGGGTTTTTGTAAACCAGTGTTTTTCTACTACTGCACCCTTTTTTTATTATTTTCCTATTAAATTGTATTTCTGACTTAAGATCTCCCACTGGTTTGCTTTCAAACCAGCAAAAGTTATTATTGTTCATAGCAACTGGTACAATGCTGTGTTTTAGGTTTTATATGAGAATATTGTTGATAACACATGGATGTTTTGGTTGTTGCTAAGTAGTGCTTATCCAAAGTCAAGGAATTTTTCAGTGTCATATGCTCTGCCAGTGAGGAGATGCCCAAAAACCTGGGAGGATACATAGCTGGGACAGGTGATGCAAACTGGGCAAAGGTATATTCCACACCATAGAATGCCAAGTATATGAACTGGGGGCAATTATCTAGAAGTGGCCAATTGCTGCTTGGGCATGGGCTGAGAATTGATCAGTGGGTAGTGAGTGAGTAATTCTATTGTGCATCACTTTTTTTTCTTTTTATTGCTATTATTATAACTGTTGTTATTATCATTATTAGTCAGAAAAAAAAAGGTGAAGGCATGTGAGGAGACCATGAAGACACCAAGGTCAGTGAAGAAAGAGGAGCCGAAACCCAGACAAAGAGAATCTTTGCCCCAAAAATAGAAAAAAAGAACCTTTGCTCCCAAAAATAAAAGAAAACTTTTTCTTCTATACTAGAACAACTTATCCTTAAAATCGCACTCCATAAGCTGAAATGGCCCAGAAAGAAGCAGTTGTAGGAAAGCTGGAAGCCATGGGAAGGACTTTCACAAATACAAACAAGTTTTTACCGAGCAGACTGCTTCGCTGTAAAATTAAAGCCAGAAGAGAGCCATTTCTTGTAGAAAAGTCTCCATAGCATGGCAAGGAGAAACTCCTCTCCCCAAGTGAACTGAAAAAAAGATTTATTTTAAGAAGTGGTAAACTGACTAAAAATCCCAAATTTCGTCTCTTTATGTTGTCAGTGAGAAAAGAAAGAGGAGCTGAGAAGAAGAAAAGTGTTCTAAAAGTTTATTTTAGTTCTTACCATTTTTATTTTAATTCCTTTAATAAAGCTTTCTTTATACCCACATTCTCCACCAAATGTAGCTGGTTTATTTCGGTTTTTTGGGTTTTGGCACCAATTAATTCAGTGGGGGCACTAGCATTTGGCCAGCCTCAACCCACAACATTAATTACTGCTGAAACCTAAAAAATCTAACCAAACTCACTACAAGGTACCATAAAACAGGAGCTGAGTTGCTTAATCCTGTCACTGACAGGCATGTACAAATGCAGAACATAAGATACATGGGAAGTAGTTTAACACTGGAGGCTGAGGTGCCTAATTAGTGATCATTTTTAGACTTAAATTTTGGGGGTTGGCATCAAAATTTGCTTAAAATTCACTAAATTTTATTTTGGATTGGGTATAGACATGAGACAATGGGGAAAATGTCTTATGTTCTGATTTAGGACTCTTAGCCACTTCTAATTTAGATATAAATGGCAAAGTGACTGCAAGAATGTAGCTTCCTCTAAGCAGTGGGTAGCTCAGCCATTTGATATCTGATTATCTGTGAGGTGAGGGTTTGAAGCGACGCAGGGTCCCCAGGCAGATGCAAAGGAGAACCACTTTATTTCAAAAACCCAGCCTTTTTAAGCCATTAGCCGGTTATCAGTTACATACTTTCAAGTCATAACCAACATAATTCAGCCAACCACCATACACCATGATGTGAACATATGATGGTTATGTAACATGTTTTTCTACCCCTCATTCAGCTGAGTCACTTTCCCATAGTCCTTTTCTTACTTAGCCAAAGTAGCAGGCATGAACCATGATTTTACAAGGCCTCTCTTTTATAAAGCCTTACTTATCAGTAACAATTATCCATATCCCAGTCAAAGCTGATCAAGTTATTCAAAGAAAATCCACCAGAAAATGGTGTCTTACCCATACTGAACTTCAGAATGGGGAAATATAACTGCAGTAAATTCTAGATTTTTGAGATGTCCCAAGCAAGAGTCTAGTACTAGTCTTTCATGATCATGACAGACAGTGTAGCAGTGCATTGAATTTTCCTGAAATATTGGATTCACTAACAAGCAGAGAATGCTTAACCCTTTACTAACTATTGGAAGCTGGTATGTGCTGGCAATGTGTAAATTCATTACAAAGAGCATATCACCCAAAAGTAACAACTAAGTTTACCTGAATAAAAACAAAACAAANCAAAACAAAACAAAACTAGAACATCATTTCACCCTCTCTTGTACTCCTAAAGCTTATCTGAATAGAAAGAATATTCAAATTGGCATCACTCGATGATTTTTCAGTGTTGCTATGAAACACAAACACTTCTTCCTTTCAGAGATGGAAAGATATATTAGTTATAGGTTGCATTTAGGTGTCTGTAGAGCCTAATTTCCTAGTCTGTCCTCCCACTGCAAGTGGCTTTGTCTAGCTGAGTCGTGAAAGCCTCCAAAGATGGAAAATCCACAGCTTCTCTAGGCAACCTTTCCTAATGTTGCACTACTTTCCAGTGAAGAGCTATCAAATATAACAATTTCAAATGTTGTGTTGTCTCCTAAGAACAAAGTCTAATTTCAAGTCTGCTATATAATTTCTCAATACTTTTAATCTCCTTATCAGCTTTTGCAAAAAAACCCCCCAAATCCAGATGATACTCTTTCTCAGTCCAAATGCATGGTAATGTGTAGCTGTTGCGGTACGTGATTTGGGTTTTCCAATGTTCTGTACACTTTGTCACATGTTTGTAATGGTTTGTCCCTACCCCCCCATCCCAAACCCCTGATGGTGCTTCCCTTGTGTTTCCCTTGTGTCAATCACCTTGTAAGACCTAGAAGATTCTGGGGAAAAAGCCCTCGGATTTGACCAGGTACCTGGGTGCCACCCTCTTCCATTGTCTTGCTAAGGTTTTCTGTGGGGGGAGGAGGAGTGTTTTAAAAGTTTCATTTTAATTCTCATTTTCTTCTTTTAGTGTGTGTTAATAAATCTAGCTTTGTAACCTTTAAGTTTGGGCCTGCTTTGCTTTTCTCCTAATCCTATCTCACAGCAGAAAAGACACTCAAACCACCTTGAAAGCACTGGGTAGGGGATCTTTCAAAAATTGGGAGCCGCATCTAGCAAAGGCCACCTGGTTAGTTAACACCCGAGGCTCCACCAACAGAGTGGGCCCTGCCCGCTCTGAGCTCTTGCATACAGTAGACAGAGATAAAGTCCCAGTGGTACCTCAGGGATTTGTTAGGAAAGATGGTTGGGATTAATTCTGCCTCAAGTAAAGACAAACCCATCAGTGGGATTCTTTGCTCAGGGACCAGGTTGCACATGGTGGATAATGCAGAAAGATAGAACAACACGATGTGTACCTCAGGGAGATCTGATTATTGGGTGAGAACCATGTGTAAATATCACTGTTTGCTGAATGTCACTGCCATTTTCTGTATATATCTGTATAGTATATCTATATGCATGTATAATGTATGTATTTGTTGAGTTAGAATTTATATTAGTTTTGTTAGTAAGTTGACGATATGGGGATAAGGGGTGGAATGTCCTAGGGTGACTTTATGATGCTTGTATCACCAATCGTCTGTTCTGTTTGTGTTGGATTTTGTGTTCTGTACCTTTAAGACTGGTTCTGAGAGCAAAGCAGGGAGAAGCACGGAGTTTGTTTGGAGAAACTGCATTCCCTCCTACACATTCTGGCTCCTGGACTGCGTTCATGTGAGGTACGGACAGACAGCAGGACAGAGATCTCCTGTGCTTTTAGTTAGTTTAGCTAGCTGAGGCAGAGAAGCTCCCTGGACTGCTTTTCTTTTTTCTTTTTTCTTGGGACTGTTTAAACCTGTTCTGGACTGAAAAACCCAGAAGAGCACCAGGAGCTCACACCTGCGGCCCACTGGGGCCCAGGACGGCATTTTCCAGTGCTGGAGGAACTGATAAGAGACTGAGCGAGCCAAGCTAACCCACGGCAAGGACATTCTGAGTTTGGCATCTCTCTTCAAAGTGGCGAGAGGTTTTGTTGTTTCATATTATTCATTTTTTGTGCTTGTGGGCATTTTGTTTGTTAAATAAATAGTATTTTCCACTTTTCTTTGCAGAGATTTTCTCCCGTACTGGTTGGGGGAGGGGCCGTTTTGGTTTGCTTCCCAGAGGGACCCTGTTTGGAAGTTTCCTCCCAAATTTGCCCTAAACCAGGACATTTTTTAATGTTTGTTTTAACAATTATAACATGAACATATTCCAACCCATTAAATTCAGTAGTGTTTAACATAATGTGTACTTTTCTTGCTATAAACAGTAAAACAATACAACAAGTACACAATGAGCAAAAATAAGCAAGGCAATACCTTCAACTACCTAAATACTTTACCATCACACTGTCTGCCATCGCTGGGGAGCCCCATTTCTCAGTGAGGACCTAGAGAACCTTTTCTGGAAAAGGTTTCCTCATTTTCCTTTAAAAGGGGGTTCAACTTTTGTAAGATCAAATTAGCAAGTCAAAATTACTTGATTACACTTTCAGTGCAGAAACACCTGGGTCTGATGGTATAATACCCAGTCAGCCAGGGCTAGGGCTTGGCCAGAGCCTTAAGCTTTGACAGAGAGGGTTTCCCTAAAATACCTATAAGCAAACTTTTATTAATATAACTAAAGGAATGCATATAAGTAACATTAAATAAGTATCTTACAAATAAATCCCTTTATAAGAACTCAATGTATTCATGCTATCTGGATCCAGAAATATACTACAATCGCACAGCTAACCTTAAATTTCTCTAATGATCAGTCATTTAGTGAAAATATAGTTAGTTTTTAACAAAAGCAAAAATTGACTTAACAATACCTAAATTTGCCAATTTTCCTTTACAGATGGTATATAAATCCATCCCTGGGACATTACAATTATATTAACATTAACTTCCTCAGTGATTTCAAAAGATTAGCCTTGAGTCAGAAGTTGCTGCAGGATGAGAGGGTTATGGTCTTTCATTCCAGTGGTATGATGGAATCTTGCGTGGGGGTCAGATGTTATAAACCCCATGAAGGTCTGTCACCTCTAAGGGGCCAGCCGTCGCAGAGAAATAGCTTAATAATAGTAAGACAACTCCCCTGGACATGCTTTGTAAAATAAAAGGTTTTAAAAATGACAAAAATAATAAACATAGAACAAACAAATATAAGTCACAGTGTAGGGAACACTCTTAGACTGGTATGGCAGTCCAAAAAAGCAACCAAGCTCCTTTGTGCAGTCCCTTTAGTACTTGATGGTCCAGGTGGGCCACCTGGCACGCTGCCCAATTAAATTGGTAACAGGCTTTGAGGTACACTTCCAAAGCCCAATCAGTGGTCCTGTGCTGGCACTGGGCCAATTAAAATAAGAAGGCTATGGAAAATTCTAGTTTAACTTTCTTACATGTTTCAAGGTAAGTTGAAACTCTTTCCCTTATATAGAAACACCTACTAGGGTGTGGAAATGCATTCCAACAGTGGTAACCTTTTCAGCATCGGGGATGTAGCAAGGTGGGAGCTGTTCTTCTAGTTTTTTCAAGTAGGAAAAGGGGACTTTGAAAAAACATATCAGTTAATTTCTACTTCAAAGGGTACCTTACAATTTAGAATTATTACAGGACCATCTATCAGAAAAGGAATCAGAGCAATGCAGGGGGTCACAAGGTGGTATGGTAGAAAAGACAATCTTAATAGTGAGGGTCCACAATAGTGGCAACATCAGCACAACAACAGTACTGACCCCTCCAAATAGTGCAGCAATTGCCATCTGAACAATAAAACCAGGAGAGTTCTATAGACCAGCTGCAGAAAAGACATGCTTAGCCTGCAGCTGCTCCTGCACAAGTCTGTGCAAATGTTGCAGCTCCCCTGAGGAAGGGGCCACCCATCCATCCAGGTCCTTTCTCCAGCACAGTGTCAGCTCACAAGGGTTCTCAGGACACTGACTGTAGCAGGAGCGGCGCAGGTTAGGCACTGCAGTGGGGTAGCTCACAGGGCTCCACTGGCACACAAGATGGTGGCTGCACCTCCCCAGCACGCAAGATGGTGTCCGTGTCTCCCCAGACAAAGCCTGCCATGTGTGGGGAGCAGGGACCCGGCCCTGCCCCTGCCAGTGCTGCCCCTGCTGGTGCCACCAGGCTCTCTGGGTTGCTTCCTCACTGCCCACACTAAGAGTGCTGAGGGTGTCCTGCCAGACCTGCTGAAAAGGTGGCTCCCCGTCATCACCTGGCAGTGCCACGTGCTCAGTGGCATGGCACGGCTTTGCCATGTGTTTGGTACCGCACGCTTGCTGCCTCAGCTACTGCTATAGCGTCACGGCCCTGCACGCTTCCCCCCCGCCGCTTCTGCCACTGCCACTCCACTCTTGCAGAGGGCAGGCAGAGATAGAACACGCTGCCAGGAAGGGCCCCCCCAGCTCCAGCCACTCGCCGTGACATGGCTCTAGCTGAGGCTGCAAGATGCAGGGTGGCACGAGTTCTAAAGAGGAAGATTTGTCTTACTTCATCATGATGACCACCGAAGACCACCAGAGGACACTGCACAAGTGCAGAAAGACCCTTAGGCTCATTTGAATATGAAGCGAGGCTAGGCAGGGCTAGGTGATGAATATGTATGTTCATATTATAAAACTTAATGCATATGTAACACTTATAGAATAAACACAGGGAAGAAACCCCCTAAGGCATGCATGCTTTAGGAGGAAAATCCACATTGCGCCTCAGTGGTGAATAAACATACTTACTTTGCAACTCTGCGGAGTCATTTCCACGAATCACACCCTCCCCAAAGATGCCCACTTCTTTTCTTTCATGGGTATAGGCTGATCAAGTTAAGGTTGCTTGTGTCTGTGAGGTCTTCAGGCCCACTCTTAGCCATCACAGTGTGTTCCTTCTGTCAGCAGGGAACAGGCTGCCGTGGCCACAGGCACAGTCCTGGAACAATTGCAGGTTCCCAGGGGTGAGGCGCAGTGGCTGCAGACACGATCAAGTACAGGCAGTGGCAGTCGTGGTGGATTTGCAAGCGGGCTCATGCTGCGGACTCACCTGCCTGCAGGTTGGCTGAGGCAGCTGTCTCTGTCAGGGAGGCAGCGGAGCACGAGTTCATTGCAATGATAAGCTGGTTTATGAGAATGATGAAGCAGGACCACAGGAAGAAAAAGGCAAGGTTGGGGGGGGGGGCAGCTGAGTGGACCCTACAAGCGAGCCCCTGCTCCCTTCAAGATACCCAAAGCAAAATAGCCCCGTTGTGTCATAGTTAGCTGCTTTTATGTGCTATGGTTCCTCCTACAGCTTGATTTCCCAGGCATCTGTGCATTCTTTATGAGCATTTGCTCCACCAGCCATCTTGGAGGCTTTCTCTGCCCTGATTGGCTGCTAGGTGAAGCCTCTCCAGGGATAGGGATGCTTGCACAGTCTTTCTACGAATCTTTCACCTCATGTGTAACATATGTTGAGGCATAAATAAAAATTAAATCAGTCTCTCTCACCTATTGTTATAAAAACACATTGTATATGAATCTGGGCATGAGAAATTAAAAGTTTACAGGTTGCAGGAGACCTTGATAAAGCTGCCGGAGAGAGAGCAACAGAGGAATGCCAGCCCCATCTGCAAATGAAAAGCCGAGTTGGCTCAGCCATAAGTTTCAGACAGCCAAAACTTCACACCTGCGGAGCTCAGGTGCCCGAATCCACATCAGACCGTCTGGAGAAGGGACCCCTCTTTGCAACGGAACTGTTTCGGGCTAATCCGGAAAACTCAATTCAGGCTTGGCTCAGGAAGAAATTAAAACTGAATAGAAAGGACTCATGAATGTTATAATCCGGCCATCTCCGAGGAAAAGCCTTGCCTGGAGGAAACTAAAAAGTATAAAAACTGGACTCTGAGAGCAAAACGGTGGAGTGTGGATGGCAAAGAGACCTGGCGCGGGCCGGCCTGGCATCTCACTCCCAATTCGATCGAATTAAAACTTTGCTGTGGCGGGGATCTTTGCTGGTTTCATTGCAATTTGGCTATTTGTTGTTGTGGTTTTTTGTTTCTTTTTTTCGTATCTCAATTTAATTAATTTGGAAAAATAAACTTTATTTCTTTGATTCCGATTTGGGTCACCATATTTAAAACACCTATCCATAAAACTTCTGAAAGTAGACAACTGGGTATTGGAGAATTGAGAGTAATCTCTGAATAAAGTTACGAATAACTCATGGATTTGTTGTAATTTTAAATGAAAGCTATCACCTTACTCCCTATAAATGAAAGCTTTCAGCACCTTCTATTAAAAAGAGATGGCAGAAATCATGTCTACTTACGACATGCAAAATTTGTGTTCTTAGTGTAAGAGGAGTCATAAAGTTTAATGTAAATGCTGATTGGTGTGGCAAAGAACAGTTTTCTGCCATTTGAGTTTTTCTATATACCAAAACCCTAGGATTTTATGTATTCTCAATGAAGACTTTCTTTACTACCATTATCATGGAATCATAGAATCATTAAGGTATTCAGGGATGCCAAAAGGAAGGCCAAGGCTCACTTGAAATTGAGTTTGAATAAGGGTATCAAGGACAACAAGAAAGGCTTCTACAAGTCCATCAGCAGCAAAAGGAATATTAGGGAAAATGTGGGGCCACTGCTGAATCAGATGGGTGTCCTGGTCATGGAAGACACAGAGAAGGTGGAATTACTGAATGCTTTCTTTGCCTTAGTCTTCACTGCTGAGGACAGCTCTCGGGAGTCACAGACCTTGGAGGCAAGAGAAGAAAGCAGGAGAAAGTAGAGGTTTGGGTTAGAGATTGGCTAGGCAGATTGAACACCCATAAATGCATGGACTATGATGGGATGCACCCATGGGTGCTAAGGGAGCTGGCAGATGTTGCTAAGCAACTCTCGATCATCTTTAAAAAATCACGGAGAACAGGAGAGGTGCCTGATGACTGGAGGAAAGCCAATGTTACTCCCATCTTCAAAAATGGCAAGAAGAAGGACCTGGAAAACTACCAGCCAGTTGTGATCACTGAGGCTGGGAATGTCCCAATTTCAGGGACAGAAAGATGAGGCCACACCAGCAGCAGTTCAAGGGAACTAACTCTTTATTCAAAAATTTGACTCCATTTATATACATTTGTACAAAGGTCAAGAGACTGACCACTACAGGTCACCACCTCTTTAACCTGGATGGTGGACATCACAATCAATCATTTCTTCTCTCAGAGGAGAACTATGTAAACATTCTAAAAATACACATTATTTACATGAAGCTGTGTGAGAATCTGCAGCACAAAG
>VZDJ01000265.1:109434-120637 GCA_008694505.1 Cyanoderma ruficeps | reverse complement strand
AAAAAAAGAAAATGAACATTATTCAGTCTGTTCATGAAGGACCATCGGAGTGATCGCTCATGTCCTCGACTTCAGAGTCGTCACTCAGTGGTTCCCCCACTGGTTGACCTTCATTTTGATCATGGTCTCCTGACTGTCCGTTGGCCGAGTTCTGTCTCTGCCATCTCAGGTCAGGACGGACACACTTTGCAGGTACCCAATGCACTCCTGTATCTGTGGAGACACAGGCATACCTGCGCCCCGAGGCGATAAGGTCGTAGGAACCTTCCCATTGCTTGGTGACTAGGTTTCGCACCCGAACCTTCGCTCGAGGCTGATGCGTCTTGTCCGAAGCCTGCAATGAAAGGTGGTGATTCAAGAAAACAGGGTTATTTGAGTTCTGTGGCACCGTGAGGTGATTGATTGTGTACAAAGCCTTTTGCAACCAACTGTGCGGGGTTTCACCCTGCATTCCCTGCTTTTGTTTTTGAAGAACACGCTTGAGTGTACCGTGAGCGCGTTCTACAATTGCCTGGCCCGTGGGAGAATGAGGGATCCCAAATTTATGAGAAACGCCCCACAATTGCAGGAACTGCCGCACCTTCTATGATGCGTAAGCAGGACCATTGTCGGTCTTGACAGCAGAGGGTATGCCTAGGACAGCAAAGGCCTGCCTCCAGTGGACATCTCGGGTCTTTTCTCCCGTGTGAGCCAAAGCCCACATAGCAGAGGAGAACGTGTCCACCGTGACATGCACATACTTGAGCCGGCCGAACTCGGCAATCTGAGTAACATCCATCTGCCAAAGTTCCAAGGCCTTAAGGTCCCTGTGATTCCCCCCTGCCAGTAAAGGTGCAGCGACCGTGTGACAGTCATCACAGGACTTGACAATGTCACGGGCCTCAGGTGGCATCAACTGAAACTGCTTCTGCAACGTATGCGCATTTTGGTGGAAAAACCCATGTGATGCCTTGGCCTGCGCAAGTGTATCAGGCTGAGGGGCCACCCAGGCTGGCTTGGCCAGCTTGTCAGCCCTCGCATTACCTTCCACTACAAATGCAGGCAAGTTAGTGTGGCTTCGTGCATGCACAACATAATAGGGATGAACCCTGTCCCGAATTGCATACCACAAGGTCCCCAGTAAATGAAACAAGACAGGATTTCTGACTTCCTTCAACACCCAATGACCCAACTGCTGGGCAATGTCGGCCATGTAAGTGGAATCTGTGATCAAGTTGAAGGATTGCTGGGAGAATTTCTGAAAACCATGACGGCAGCCCTCAATTCAACCAACTGGGCTGACCCATCCTGATGGCCTTCCAGGACCTTCCACTCAGATCCATCATTCCAAGTGACAATGACCTTCCCTGTTTTCCCCGAACCATTCGTGAAGACGGTGGGTCCTTGCACTGGTTCCTGGCTGGTTTTGGGCCGCAAAGAAATTTTCACAGATCTTGACACGTGCAGCAGCTTGTGGCTGGGCAGATGATAAGTGATCTGCCCTGAAAAGTTTTCCCGAGCACTTTGCAGTGACACACTGTTTGCAAGGCTCCAATCAAAATCTTCCCGTGATACCGGGAGCACAATCTGTGCAGGGTCTGCACCCATCAATTGCCAACACCGATGTTGGAATTTGACTATCAAACGAGCAATGAGCTCAAACAGTGCTGTCGCTGTTTTCTGCGGCTGATGAGGCAAGAAAATCCATTCCAGGACATGCAAGGGGTCAGACCACTTGTCACTCCACTGGCCAATTATGGCTGTGGGATGTAAATTTGGAGTGGTGATGAAAACAGTGAGATCAATGGAGGGATCAATGCGATGAACCTGTCGAGCTGAAACAGCTCGCTGAACCTCCTCAAGCACCTGATGTGCCTCCTGGGTCAATGTCCGAGGTGATTTCAAATAAGTGTCTCCCTTTAACAAATCAAACAGAGGAGACAACTGTGCTGTGGTTACTCCCAAATACGGACGTAACCAATTGATGATTCCCGCCAATTTCTAGGCATCATTCAATGTGCACACCGAGTGCACAAATTGCACCTCTTGATGACGGATCGTACGTTCCAAGATCTTGAGACCCAGATATTTCCGTGGAGGTTCCTGCTGAATCTTTTCCGGAGCCACCTGCAACCCATGAGAATGCAAAACATGGACCAGCTGAGGCTGAATCCTCTGCAACTCATCCCGGGTGGACGCAGCCACCAGGATGTCATCCATGTAATGATAAATTTGGGCATTAGGAAATTGCTTGCGAACGCCCGACAAGGCTCAGGCCACAAACCACTGACACAGGCTCGGGGAATTTCACATGCCTTGTGGCAACACTCTCCATTAATACTGTTTTGCTGGCTCAGCATTGTTAATTGCTGACACCGAGAAGGCAAATTTCGGTCTGTCATTGGGATGCAAAGGAATCATAAAAAAACAATCCTTCAGATCCACAACGAGGACCGGCCATTCTGACAGAAGCATGGTGGGCGACAGCATACCAGCCCACAGCATCCCCATGCTTTCCATCACTGCATTCACTTTCCAGCGGTCTTGTAGAAGCCTCCATTTCCCAGACTTCTTTTTGATGCAGAACACAGGAGTGTTCCAGGGACTAGTAGAAGGTTCCAGATGACCCTGGTCCAACTGTTCCTGCACCAAATCATGAAGGGTGACTAATTTATCTTGAGGAAGGGGCCACTGGGGTTCCCAAATGGCTTTGTCCATCAGCCACCTGATAGGAGACGTCGGACACTCTGCGCCCTTCTGCGCAGTGGCTTCATTTAAAAATCCATCCCCATGTGCACCCCCCATGTGGCCAGACAATTCCTCCCCCAAAGGTTATTAGAGGTGTCAGTGACATGGGGCCAGACCATGGCTGTCTGACCCTCCGGGTTTGTGATTGTCACCTGCTTCTGGCTCACGTAGCACTGCCTCGCTCCTCCCAGACCTGAAACAGACGTTGCCACTGGGTCCAAAGGCCAATTTGGCGGCCAAGCAGCAAAGGACACAATCAAAATGTCTGCAGCTGTGTCCAGGAGTCCGCAGAAGCTGAATTTTTGATGGCATTGCACCAGGAACGGACAGGGTGCACATCCTTTCGGGACGGTTCTTGCCCATAGCAACAGTCCAGAAGACCTGAGGCGGCCCGGTGGATCCAAAGCCGCCATCTCCTCTCTCCCGAGACTCTGCCCTGCAAACAGAGGACTTAAAAGGCACAAGTTGAGCAGTCCTTGTTTTTTCTGGGATAGTGAGGGGGGGAGTGGATGTGGAAACCATGACATAAATCCTTCCCGTGTAATCTGCATCCATGAGACCCAGATGCACAATGACACCCTGAGTGGTAGTAGTAGACCTGCCCATAAGAAGGGCACTCAAACCGTCTCCCAGAGGACCAAAGGCATCCAGAGGGACTTTATGCACTGCGTTGCCCTCTATGACAACTGTTTCAGCGGTACAGACATCTAGGCCTGCTGAACCGCGGGTGCTGGCTGCGAATTTGCCCAGCAAATCTCCATCGGCACCGGGGATTGGGAACGCACTTGTGTCTGAGCGCGCTTTCCCTTCGCGCTGCGCTTCGTGTTTCCTGGCCCTGATAGAGGCTGGCCGTTCACATGGACCGTTGCCTTACAGTCCTTGGCCTTGTGATTTGGTCTTTCACACCGACCACAGAAAAATGATGGAAAAATTCCCTTTTTCCCTTTCTTCCCTTTCTTCTTGCTGGCCTGAACATTTGCCTGTATCTGCTTGCCACCCCGTTGCCTTTTCCAGGGCGGACGCAAAGTGGCAACCATGGCAGCCACCTTTCCACCTGGGGTGCCCATTTTCACATAAGCCTCGGCCATTTGTGTGAGTGTGGGATTTCCCGGAAGGGCTTCAATAATCTTCCTACACTCTGCATTGCAGTTGCTCCTTGCCGCAGTCTTGAGCAACAATGTTCTGGAAGCAAGATCTTCCACCTGTCACTCAACTGACATTGTCAGCCTCTCTGAGAACCTCAAAAAGTGTTCGTCAGTCCCCTGCATAATTGTGGCAAATGGCTTTTTAGGAGCTGACACTTCTATCGTCTGCACCGAAGCTGTCATGCCAGTCTTTTGGCACTGCTCCAGTACCAAGGGGTCATAAGTGACCTGCCTGTTTACATCAGCAAATTCACCTACACCCAGCAGCACATCTGGCCCGACCCCATACCTAGGGTCATCTTGACGAGCTTGCAGATTCTGTGCTGCAATTCTTTCAGCCAACTGAGTCCACTTAGACTCAAACAGGTCATATTCGACAGGCTGATAGAGAGCCTTGCTCAGGCATCGAATGTCATAGGGTGGTAACACATCTGTGTCTATCGATTGTAGAAACTGCATCGTCTCAGGAGAACCCAGACCGTATTTTCTAACCCTATCACGGAGGTTGACCATTGCCTGCCAAGACAAACGAGTATGTTTTTTGCAGCCAGCTTCCCAAATCACTGGGAAAGCTTTCAAACTGCCCTACAAGGCATCTACGTCCTCCAAATCCTGTCCCTTGGAGTGCACTGGGACAGGGGCAAGAGCCTGTCTCGCAGCACCTGCAGAGCCAGAGAATCCATCCCTGCCCTGCAGGGGGCACCATGACCAACCATGGCCACTGACTGCATCAGTCTTAGCTCGAACATCGCCCCAAAATCATGCGCAATCTCGTGGCCCGACCGTCACCTGGCACGGAGGCAATGTCCAGTGCAAAGCTGAAGGGGATCCGTCTGTCCGGGGCCCCTTGCCACGAGTGGACACTGGCCCATCATCGGCTGTGCCGTCGAGTAAACACTGCAGAGCCCGAGCTTGCCTTTGTCTTGGAGGTGGCTGTGCCTGCAGCGCTGCCCCAGCCCACCGCGGGGGGAGGAAAAGAAGAACCGGGGGGGACATGTCTCGCGGCGCTGCAGCACTGCCAAGCGCTGCTCCCAAGGATGCGGGGGAAATGGGGGAAGGCAAAGCCATGGGGGAGACACAGCACGTGACTCGCGAACGAGAGGGGGTTGCAGGGGGTGACAGACAGCTCGGAGGCCCTACCAGCACCACCCCAGTCCTGCATCCCTTGGCAGAGTCACGGCAGCGGAGGGTGGCTCGGGCAACGCCCCCAGGGAGGCTCCGCTGGCCTCGTGGACCCCGATGCTGGGCACCCCTCCCACCCGCCATGGGGTGGTTTTCTCAGCCTCAGCTGAGTGCCCAGCATCTCACGCGGACTGTGGCTGCGCTGTGCAGGGGTCCGGGGCTTCCTCCTCTGGGCCCCCGGGACTGCGCAAATCTGCGCTGTCCCTTTCCACCGAGTATTTTGTGGACGCGCCACAATGCGGACAGGCTGTTGTGACCGTCCGCCCTCCCTGGTCCAAACATGCTTCTGGTGCTTCCAACGCCGGGAAAGCGCGAGGGGGGGGAAACGACCTCCTGCCGCTGCTGCCACCGTCGCCGCAGCGTCACGGGAGCCAGGCACACCAGTGGCGCCGGTCCCACGGGGCTTTCACAAGCCCCGAATGCCTCCGCCCCCTGTCCGCAGGGGGCTGACACTGGTGAGGTCCCCTGCGGAAACCCCAAACCTGCAGAATCGGCTCGCGCGGCCGTGTCACTCACGGGGAGAGCTCCCTCACTGCTGCATTTGCACAGGAGCGTGACCGCAGGCTTCGGCCACTGGTCACTGGCGCTGGGTGAAGCGCCAGCTCCCCATTTTCCCTTTCAGTGCTAAGGAAATGAGAGCCGAGCCTTCCTGACAGGACAGTGAAGTGGATCAAGAACTGGCTGAATGACAGAGCTCAGAAGGTTGTGATCGGTGGAGCAGAATGCAGTTGGAGGCCTGTAGTCAGTGGCATTCCCTAGGGATCAATACTGTGTCCAGTCTTACTCCACTTGTTTATCAATGACCTGGACAAAGGGGTAGAATGTACCCTCAGCAAGTTTGCTGATTATACAAAACTGGGAGGAATGGCTGATACACCTGAAGGCTGTGCTGCCATTCAGCAAAACCTTGATAGGCTGGAGAACCAGGCAGAGAGAAACCTAATGTGGTTCAAAAAGGGCAAGAGTAGGGTCCTGCACCTGTGGAAGAATGAATAACCCCAAGGACCAGTACAGGCAGGGGCTGACCTACTAGAATGTAGATTTGCAGGACAGCCAATTGTATCCTGGGGTGCATCAGGAAGAGTGTGGCCAGCAGGTCGAGGGAGGCAATCCTGCCTGTCTACTTGGCCCTAGTGAGTCTACATCTGGAGAATTGTGTCCAGTTCTGGGCCCCTCAGTGCAAGAAAGGCAAGGAGCTACTGGAAAGGGTCTGGTGGAGGCCACAAAGATGAGGAGAGGTCTGGACCATCTGTCTGTAGTGGTTTGAAAACAAACCAAGTGAGAGGCTCCAAGTCGGAAAAAAAAAATAATAAGAGGAAAGAAAAACAAGGTAGAATAAAAATAAATCCAGTAATACAAAAGACCACTGACAGAGTCAGAATACAACCTGATCCAGGTGATGGAAGCAGTCCAGATGAGGTGGTCTTCCTGAAGCAGTGATCCCGTAGACAGATCTGGTAGCTCCAGTCCTCTGGGAATTCAGTCCTCCTGGGGCTGCTCAAATCCCTCATTATATCCAGGTGAGAATGCCCCTCTCCTTCCCCCTGGGCAGAGCATCTCACAATGGGATGGTGAGTGATGCAGAAGAGTCTTGATGGCCCATTAGCGAGTGATTGCTCCCGGAGGCAGTTATCTATGAGTCATACATCAAGGCACCTGATGGGCCATTAACAGAAGACAGTCCAGGGGGAGGGGTCTGGGAAACACTGCTCCAACAAACGGCTCATGAAGGTGGTGATAGAATACTTCTGCAAATTCTATACTACAACCCAGGACACTGTCTTATGAGGACCGACTATGAGGGCTGGGCCTGTTTAGTCCAGAGAAGGGAAGACTGAGGGGATCTCATCACTACATATAATATCTCAAAGGTGGGTGCCAAGATGATGGTGCCAGACTCTTCAGGGGTGCCCAGTGACAGAATGAGGAACAATGGCCACAAACTAAAACACAAGTGTAGTGGTTTCATGTTCGCCAATTTTTTTTCTTGAATTATGTGTAGTGGTTTGAGTGTCTACTAGAATTACTTACTCTTTTTCTGTTGTGAGATAGGATTAGGAGCAAAGCAGGCTTAAAACCTAAAAGGTATAAAGACAGGTTTATTAACAAAATAAACTCTCACTCTCTCACTTGGGGAGAGGGTTAATGTCCTTAGGTCTCATTTGTACAGTGAAAGAGTTAATATCTTGCTCAGGTCTCTCCCTCTTGGGCTGTGGCTCATGGTGTTGGATTTCAAAGCCACGATGATAGGGGGGCCTCAGTAGCATCACACCTATCGATTTGAGCAGCTGCAGAACTCAGCAGCCAGGCAGGCTGATGGATGCTTCCCCCACCCCTTGGTGGCATTGGGGTGGGCCCGGCCCAGCCTGAGCCCGGAGCTGCTCCTGGGGGCCCGGTGGACACCTCCCTCGGCCCAGGCCAGCAGCGGGGCAGGCCTTAGGGTTGGCTGGATGTTAGTAGCTGTGATCTCCCCTCCCCCCTGCCGGCAGCTGCTGGGGCTCAGGGGCCCGGCCAGGCCCAGCCCCGCCAGCACAGCAGAGTGGTGGGGCCTGGTCCGGCCTGCCCAGCCCGCTGCATGGAGCGGGCCAGGCTGGTTATTACCTGCTCCCCAGGCTGGAAGGAAAAAGGGGCTTTTCCCGAGATTCTCTGATTTTTAACCTGTGTAGTCCAGAGGTGTTTCTAGTTCTCTAATTGGTTCCACAGGTTTTTAATATTCAAAGTTAGTTACTAATTGTTTTTTTTGCCACAGCTTTCTTCAGTCAATGCAAAACCATCACAACAAGAAATATCACGTTAGCATGAGGAAGAACTTCTTTACATTGCAGGCGGCAGAGCCCTGGAACAGGCTTCCCAGGGAGGTTGCAGTCTCCCTCCCTGGAGATATTCAAAACCCACCTGGACACATTCCTGTGTAACCTGCTGTAGGTGACCCTGCTTTGGCAGGGGGGTTGGACTGGATGATCTCCAGAGGTCCCTTCCAACCCTAATGATTCTGTGATTCTGTGACCGCTTTGAATCTATGCTGTGAACCTGAATGGATACAGAAGATATTAAATGAACACCAAATCAGGGAAGACTGTAGCAGAAATTTGCTTTTTTTATGATTTAAAATCAGAGTATCTGTTCCACTAAAAAATGGAATCTTAAACATAAATGTAGTTGGAGAATCTGTGTAAAAGATACTCCACTATATACTGCATAGAGATTAGTTATGTTAAAAGGAACAGCTTTAGTGACATTGTGAACTCAAGCACTCAAGATTTAAGGAATACCTGTTTTAAGAGAACAGTTATTGCTGTGCAATCTATCTTTATTTTTTGACATGTGTGTTTTGGTAATTTTTTATTCCTTTTCCCCTTTGTGTTAGTTTAAATGATAGTAAAATGCAATTGGTGATTTTTTTTGAACTGACAACTAAAATAGCCAATTGCATGCAGAAATGCACTTCTGGGACACACACAGCTTTAAAAGTTAAAAAGAAGTCTGGGATTCTTCTTTCTTGCTTCTGCCTTCACAGGAGGTAAGGCAGCTTTGGCTCTGTCTTTTGGAGGGGCCCGGGAAGGCTCCGGCCTACCCTGGGCCCCGGGCTTTCACGAAAGGCCTGCCTGGCCAGGTGACTCCCAGCCGGGAGAGGGGATGATGTGCCTCTATCCTGACTTTGGTTTTTAGCAGCTAGAAAACACCCTGTCGCTCCCCCTGTGGTAGGAGGAGCTGGCCCGAGGCCTGGCCATGGGCCTGGGCCCTTTCCCCAGCAGCTGGAGAGGGGAGTCTGCAGCCTGCAGCCGCTCCAAGATGGGTCCACCCTGAATGAGACCAAGGGGTGGGGGTCAAGGAGCTTTTTATCAGCTGGGCTGCTTTGAGACCTGCTTGTGGTTTTTTTCTTCATTGCTGCCTAGCCGAAATCACGTGACTACAGCAAGTTTGAGCAAGTTTTAACTCTTTCCTGCCAGGAGATGGGACTTCCAAAGCACTGGCTCTTCCCAGAATAAGAACAGACAAATAAATAGAACATAGAGAAAAATTTGGCATAACAGTCAGATAGAAAGAGTGAAAAAAAATTAATTAGAAGAAAAATAAAGGAGTTGCCTGTTGGCTGGACTTTCTTATTTGAGCTATGGAAATGAACTCTATTAGTAGATTGTCTTTTAAATAATAAAAAAATATGCATTTGGAGAGATAATTAGTAGATTTTTGAACAAAGGTGTTTGGACTGTATGTTTCCATAAGATGTCTAAACAGAGAAAAAGAGATAAAAAGCTCCCACACCAGTGAAAAAAAAGTGAGAAGACATCTCTGTTCCTTGAAAAATCCTTTGCCTTGAAGCTGCTTATCTTTAAAAGGTGACACCCCAAATGCCTGAACTCCACCACCCATAAGCAGCTTAAGAAACTGCTAATGAGAAAAGACCACATGGAAGCAAGTTTTCCCCAGGCAGCTGTTTCTGTGAGAGTTCCAACCCACAAGAGAACCTTTTTTTTAATTGTCAGTAAAAAAATTCCATAAAAAACAAGAGACTCACCTCCTAAAGAATAGATGAAAACTATATTTAAATAGTAAAACTGACTGAATGTCACAAGTTTTATCTCTATGTTGTTTGTAAAAAAATAAACACTTGTGAGAGGGGAGAGAAGTTTTAAAAGTTTCATTCCTTTCTTTTTGTTTTTTTTTTCTCTTCTCTTTGTTTTCTATCTATGTATTAATAAATTACATGTTTACTTTTAAATTAAACCTGTTTTGCCTCCTTCTCCCAAAATCCTAATTTCCCAGTTAGCAAATAATTTAGTAAACATAAAAACCACCACACCCTTCCACACAAAATGGAATGTCCTCATTTGGTGAGCAACTATTCTAAATTTTTACAGCCAGTAAGGAAACATTTTTTTACTGCCTGGCACTCAAATTGTACTTTGAGAACAGTAGTTCCCAATAATTTGGCCTGGACAATTTATGAGTCCAGATCTGGAGCCTTTCACAAACATCAATAAGCGTATTCTGTCAATATTATCTAATATATCCTCTCTCAAAAATATTTTTTGATGAAGTTACTTAATAGTCTGACTAAATTAGGTTGCATCATGTAAAAAATACTGTAATTATTTCAAATAGGCATTATAAATCCAGGAAATTTAAAGTTAATTAGAAGAAGCTGAAAAGTAAGTCAAAGTATAAGAACAGGCTTGTACTGTGCAGCATTAATTCTGTGGTCCCAGACTTTCAATGAACATGCAATCAAGTATTTTTACTATTACACTTTTACGTTAGCCATTAATGGAGCAGGCAACAGTTCAGTGGATGAGAAGTATATTATGTTCCTCCTGTTATGATGCATGCATCCATTGAACCAATAGAGACTAGATAATTACTGACACAAAGTTATATATTTTGTCCATGACTTAGGCTACATATTTTTAAGGGTAGGGTTTTTTTATACTGACTATGTGTCCTGGTTTAGGGCAAATTCGGGAGGAAACCTCCTAATGGGGTTCCTCTGGGAAGCAAACCCAAACGGCCCCTCCCCCCAGCCGGTCCAGGAAAAGAACTTCCTCAGACAAAAGTGGAAAAAACTTTATTTAGCAAACAAAATGCCCACAAGCATAAAGAATGAACAATATGAAATTTTATAAATGAGGTGACCCAAATTGAATCAAAAAATCACAGTTTTATTTTTCCAAATTGATCAAAATGATTTGCAAAAATAATAAAAACAGAAAAATAGAAAAACAACAGTCAATTTTGCAATGAAACCCAGCAGAGTTTCTGGCCACAGCAGAACCTGATCAGGCTGGGAGACAGACACCAGATTGCCCCTCGCCAGATCCTTGGTCGTCTGTTCCGAGGTGCTGTTTTGGAACCCAGTTTTTATACAGTTTATTTCCCTCCGGGCGAAGCCTTTCCGTGGAGATGGTCGGATTATGATATTCATGTGCCCTTTCATTCAGTTTCAACTCCTTTCTGAGCTGAATCTGAATGGAGTCCCCGGATTTGGCGTGAGTGGCTTTCAGGTGCAAAGGGAGGTCCCCCTTTCTAAACGGTCCTGCTGTAGATTTTGGGGGGCCCCTGCTCCGTGGGTGTAGTTTTCGGTTGTCCGGAGATAATGGTGGTGCTCGCTCGGCCCTTTTCACTTGCAGATTGAGAGATGAGCGCTCCTC
>VZDJ01000265.1:83599-104428 GCA_008694505.1 Cyanoderma ruficeps | reverse complement strand
CCCCTGGCAGCTGCAGCTGCTACTGCAGCTGTGGTCTCTGATGACCTGTGAATTTTACTCCCCATCCCCAGATTAATATATAGGATATTTTATAACATGAAACAACAAAACCTCTCACCGCTCTGAAGAGAGATGGCAAAACTGAGGAAGTCCTTGCTGTGGGTGTAGCTCAGCTCACTCAGTCTTCCCACCAGTCTCAGTCCCTCCAGAGGCCCAGGCCCCGGTGGGCCACAGGTGTGAGCTCCCCGGTCTTCCTCTGGATTTTTCAGTCCAGATCAGATTTAAACAGTCCCAAGAAAAAGGAAAAAAAAAACAGTCCAGGAGGCTTCTTTGCCTCAGCTAGATAAACTAACTAAAAGCAAAAAAAAGTTCTCTCTCTGACTGCTGTCTGTACCTCCTACGAACACAGAGTCCAGAGAAAAGAATGTGTAGGAGTGAACGCTGTTTTCTCAAACAAACTGGGTGCTTCTTCTTTCCCTGCTTCACTCTCAGAACCAATCTTAAAGGTACAGAACACAACATACAGCACACACAGAACAGACGATTGGGGATACAAGCATCATAACATCACCCTAGGACACTATGTCAGTTTACTCTTTCCAGAATAAATTACACTAAGATGGCAAACTTACCTTCTGTGTTGGAAATAGGAGTACTGTCACATTTACTTTCACACTGTTGGATTGATGAAGGTCTAAATGTTTCTGGATATTCACTGGATGCTTTTCTGGTCTATGAAAGACACTGTACTGTTTGCATCTGTTGCTCAAGACCACACTGTGCAGAACACTAAAAATAAGAGATATGTGATGGGTTGACCCTGGCTGGATGCCAGGTGCCCATTACTCTGCTCTCTCAGTCCCCTCCTCAACTGGGTAGGGGAGAGAAAATACAACAAAAGGCTTACGAGTTGAGATAAGGACAAGGACATCACTCACAGATTACCATCACTGACAAAGCAGACCTGACTTGGGGAAATTAATTGAATTTATTACCAATTAATTCAGAGTAGGATAATAAGAAGTAAACCAAATCTTAAAAACACTCTCCTCCCCCATATCCTTCCTTCCCAGGCTTAACTCTATTCTTGATTCTCTACCTCCTCTCCCCAGTGGTGCAGGGAGAAGGGGAATGGGGGGTAAGGTCAGTTCATCAGGTTATTTCTGCCATTGCTTCCTCTTCAGGGAAAGGACTCCTTCCCCTGCTCCAGCATGGGGTCCCTCCCATGTGAGACAGTCCTCTATGTACTTCTCCAACATGAGTCCTTTCCATGGGAGACAGTTTTTCATAAACTATTCCACTGTGGGTCCCTTTCCATGAGGTACAGTCCTTCAGGAACAGGATGCTATAGCACGAGTCCCCAGTGGAATCACAAGTACTGCTAGCAAACTTGCTCCAGTGTCAACTTCTCTCCACAGTTCCCTGCAAGATGCCTGCTCCAGAGCGGGTTTCCCATGGAGTCACAGCCTTCTTTTGGCATCCATCTGCTCTGGCATAGGGTCTGCCACAGTCTACGGGGGGGATCTCTGCATCCCTGTGGACATCCGTGGACTGCAGGGGACAGCTGCTTCATCATGGTCTGCACCACGGGCTGCAGAGGAATCTCAGCTCTGGCCCCTGGAACATCTCCTGTCCTTCCTTTTCCACTGATCTTGGTTTCTGTAGAGTTATTCCTCTCCCATATTCTCACTCCTCTCTTCTCTGGCCGCAATTACAACTGCACAATAACTTTTTCCCCTTCTTAAATATGTTATCACAGAGGTGTTACTACCATCACTGATTGGCCCAGCCTTGGCCGGTGGTGGTCTGTCTTGGAGCCATCTGTCATTGTCTCTGTCAGACATGGAAGAATCTTCTAGCAGCTTCTCAGAGAAGCCACCCCTGTAGCCTCCCACACCACTACCAAAACCTGGCCATGCAAACCCAAAACAGATAAAAAAAGCAAAACAATTTTTAAATTGAAAACAAGATAAGAGGATAGCAATCAGGAACAGTAAACATACACAAATGAAAAAAACCCAAAACACAGACACCTGAAGAGATTTGGTAAATATATAATTTTCATAAAATAGCTTAGATTTTTTTTACTTTTTGACAGTACATACAACCACTTTTCTTTCAAATAAAATAAATCGCAGTGGAATATTAGTTCCCCAAACAGCTTGGATTTGAGGTATTTGAATAAAATTTACACTGTTTCATATATCATGTCTAAGTGCATGTTCTCAAGAGAGAAATTGTTTACTTTAAAACAATGAAGAAAAAACCAAGGAGAACACAAATTTCAATCTGCTAGAGGATGTCTTTATGGAAAAAGAAATTAGTTTTTAAACCAAAATACTTTTCTGTTTCTGAATACTTTTTTAATTTCTACAACTAATTAGTGTTTTTAGGACATAATCACTTTGAGAAAAATGGACACCTGGACAACTAGCATAGAAGTGAATTAGACTGTAATACCACAAATTATTGTCCCCTGGTGTGTTGGTTTAGCATAGATGGTGAGGTGTAATTGGTGATCTCCTTTGAACTGACAACCAAAATAGCCAATTGCATTCAGGTATACACCTCTAGGTCACACAGGTTTTAAAGTTAGAAGGAAGCCTGGGATCACTCTCTCTTCCTGAGATGAGAAGACATTCCTTGAGAGGAGAAAGCCTTTGCCTTGGAGTTGCTTATCTTTAAAAGGTGACACCCCAGATGCCTGAGTTCCACGACCCATAAGCAGCTTGGGAAACTGCTAATGGGAAGAGACCACATGGAAGCAGGTTTTCCTTGGGTGACTGTTTCTGTGAGAGTTCCGACTCACAAAAGAACTTTTTCTACGTTGTCAGTGGGAGAATTCCATGATAAACAAGAGACTCTTCTCCTGAAGAATTGATGAAAGACTATATTTAAATGGTGAAACTGATTGAATGTCACAGGTTTTGTCTCTATGTTGTTTGTAGGAAAGCGAACACTTGTGGGGGGAGGAGAAGAGTTTTGAAAGTTTCATTTTTTTCCTTACTGTGTGTTAATAAACTATCTGTTTACTTTTCAATTGAGCCTGTTTTGCCTTCTCCCAAAAATCTTATCTCCTAGTTGGCAAACAAAATTCATTGAACGTGAAACCACCACACCTGGTTAGTTAAGCTAAGGCGTTTTATTTTCATTAGTTGCAAATTACTCAGCAAAATTAGAAACTGAAATATCAACTTATTGTTTAATAACAGGCAACTGATCATAACTGAGATGCAAAAACATAATGAAAGAAGGAAGCTGGAGGCCGAGCTTAGGGAGGAAGTTGAAAGACTAAGGAGCATTAGGGAAAGTGAAAGGGAAATAGATTGGTGGAGTTCCATCCTTCCATCCTTGATGGAGGCCCACCAGGAGTCAGAGGACTCACATGCCTCCCACGCCTCCCACTGTCAGGCAAAAGGAGAATACCTGGTGGATGAACGGGAGTGGAAATGGGTCTCTACTCATGGAGGTAATAAAAATTGCTCCCGACCCCCATCACCTACCCAGGTGCCACTTCAGAAGAGGTATGAGGCCCTGGATCTAGAGGGTCAGCCACATGATATAGAAGAAAATGATCTGCCCAGTGGGCCTCCCAATTACACTTCATCTGTCAGATGGATCACTATCGACGATTGAGAGAGAGATGGGAAGACTGATTCACTGATCAGAATTAGTTTTTACTGTGATTTCCAAATGCTTATATACTATTCTAGGAAGGCTAGTTATTTTTTTTACTTCAATGATTAGGTTAAGCATCACAGACAAATATACATTTTACAACATCTCTTGCTTGCTGAAGTTTGATTCAATCTTCTTTTGCTGTCACCAGTCTTCTTGTAATCTTCAAACCTCTGTTTGTTCTTGCCAAGGCATCTTGGTTATCAAGCTAACTATGCTAATTAAATCCACATCCTATGTCCACAGATCACCACCTCTAACATTAAAAAGAAAAGAAGGGTAGTCGTAGTGGGTGACTCCCTTCTGAGGGGAACAGAGGGCCCCATGTCAACCAGACCCATCCCATAGGGTGGTCTGCTGCCTCCCTGGGGCCCAGGTACAGGATATTACGGGGACTCCCTGGGCTGATTCAGCTCTCTTGAAACGGGGTGGAAAAGAACTCCACAACCAATAATAGTTGCTAGAGTGGTATGCATTTAATCAACGTTGAGGTGATGCCTTGGGAAGGCTGACCTGAAACAGACTGGACAGAGCTAGAGAATAAAGTAGGTATTTACTGAAAGGCCTCCAGGATCCACCTTGGGCAGGACAGGGGCCTGACCAGAGCTACACCCAGGGTGGACGAAGAATAGTCACAAAAATGACTAACCGGTCACGAGATCCCACACTTTTATAAGTTTTGGATGCTGTCGGGCTGAAAGTTGTCCTTGGTCCTCAGCAGGAAAAGGATTTGTTTTGTCTACCTACTCTGTGAAGAGAGTTACTGGCACTTAATATGAGGCTCAGAACTACATCCCTAGGCAGCACAGAATCTGCAAATATGAAAGCAAAAGCTTAAGGCATCAGAGATGCGTGAGAAATAATTTCACCAAAGACACACAAGAACACCAGAGAGCTTGCCCCCCTATTATTCCCTGAGGTCTTACATATGCATGGTTTGCACAATCCACCTCATACATATTCATTCCCTGGTCCCACCTGTCCTCCTCTCATATGGTAATTAACTTCAAACCCTTCTGGGCATGTTCAGTTTGTTGTGCTGGTCTCTGAGGGTCTTCAGAAGATGAAGGAAACAGTGTCTTCCTCAGTGAACTCTTCACCTTTATGTCTCCCACATGTGCGTTGGCCCTTTTGGCACCTTTTCAAGGCAAGAAATCAGTTTCTGCTGTCTGAGAGTCTGTGTTTTTATCTGCATTCCTAGTCTTGTTATTCTGTTGCATTTAAGTTAGTCCTTCTTATCACTGAGGGGTCCCAAATGCTTGTACTGCAATAAAAAATGTAAAGGGTAACAGGCACAGTGCTCGATATTCACTAAGTGGTCTCTAAAATGTAGTTTTTTACGTACTATTTAAAATACACCCTTAAACACAGTATATGGTCTTCAGTTTATAATAAAAATCAGCTTGTATTTCCAAACCTCTGTCTCATTCTCTATAGACCTAGTAAATTCTTTTAATACTACTGGGGCTTCTCTCTTGCCCTAACCAACTATCTTGATAATTTCCTCTTAATATTATCCCATGTGTTTTAGATAATTAGGTTAAAATTACTACTCATTTCAACATCCTCCAGTTCCATATGAGTACTGCAATAGACATTATTAAATCTATACCAACTAATATCCCCAAAATAATGATAGAGTGACATAGAGTGTTCAAGACTCCAGTTGCCATAGGTGACCATCCAAAGAGTGCATCTCACCAGTTGTGGCTTGCATCCTGCTTTACTCTTTGTAGGACTCTACTTATTTCCTTTGTATCATGTTGGACAGTTACTAAAATCTTTTGTCCGCTCTTTTGAATTTCTTTTACAATTTTCATCAAATCTTCATGTTTCATCAATTGCTTTACTAGGGTTAGGTTCATTCTAATAGCGTGAGTTACAATTGGAGATAGGTTGTATAATTAGACTTGATCAACTGGCAGGATACAACTGGTGCCAAATATGAAAAGTCGCACCCAACAATCCTAACAAATTTGCAGATACAGAAATTAGAATGATTTGTAGCAGGTAAAGATACATTGTCTCTATTTATCTCTATAAATGTACAAGCAGTTCTTAAGCATACACAACCATGGCCAATGTACATAATTACAGTCTTTTGGTCAGTGCCTGGATGGATCTCAAAATGGCAGAGGCTTTGCTTAGTGTCAAGACATATGTCTTGGGCATCAATTGTGTTACTCTTGCATATAAATCCTTGTTGCTTTTGAGTAATGCAAGACTCTAAATTTACAGTTTGCCACTTTTTGTTCACCATCCAAGCCCACAATCTATGTTCAATGGGATAGAGTACTATGTTTCCATGGTTTAATCCTAATGGGATGATGGGGTGAATTACATAAGTAGTGGCATTGCGTACAGTAAGCACAAAGGCAGTGGCCGTGTTGGCAGAGGGATCATAGGTAACATTTACTGAGGTCCACCAGGACTGGAATTTTCTTTCAAAACCTTTAGCATTATCCCAAATAGCCTTCTAGACTTCAATCGGAAAAAATACCTTCACCTCCTTCTCTAATGATTAAGGCAGCAGTGGATTGCATCCCCAATTGTGCTTGCATACAACTGAGAGCCAGAGATACATTATGTGAGCTATTTTAAGTGATTTTATTATTATGTTATGGTCTTGGTTCTTAGCCTTTTCCCATATTGTTAATATCTTTGAAACTTGCCACTGACTAGTTCCTAGTGCCAATATAGAGATGACTGCAGGGGCTGTTTTAGTTTTGTTAACCCATTTGTTGCAGTGGTTATCTTATTCTTAAATATTTCTGAATTGATTCCATTTAGGACCCCTAGCCCTGTTCCTAGCATTCCAGTTAGATCTCTTCGCATCCTGCCCTTAAGGTGTGCCTGCCTTTGTAACCATGTGGTCCAGCCCTCAAAAGATGCTTTTAGGAATGGAGAGCAGGATGGCTGGAGTTCTGAAATATTAATTTGCATTAGCAAATTGACATGCTTTAGGGACCACTCTGCATTAAACAGCAGCTGTTGCTGACGTGAGTTTCTAATTATGTATGGGCTGGTTTCATAAATTTTATGCTCAAGTTTAAGTGGCGTAAGTTGGGTTTGGGCTTGGGTACTGGTGTAGATTGTAACAGGCTTAGTTTTGGCATTTATTTTAAATTTGAATGAAAGTCCAATAGCATCACGGGTCCAAAGACAAACTACTTCCACAGTCTGTATTAAAGTAAAATTATACCAACAGTCTAATTCATTTAAATGATTACAAATCTCTTGGTGTTTGTCTGTAGGAGAGTCTGAGACACTGATTTGAACTGCTTTCTTAGTCCCATTAATCATCTGGCATCCTATCCTAATTACCTCCCCTAAAGTCCCTTGGAGTGATCACGACCTTTGTTTTTGCCATTCTTGTTCTTCATATACCTGGTTTTCATGCATAACGACTGTTGATAGGTTTAAACCTATTAAATCAGAATACTTTCCCATGGATCCAGTGTAACGGATAAAAGCTTGGGACCATGGCCACTCAGTACTGTTCAGGCTAGAGGTACTTTCTAATTCTTGAAACATAATTATAGTCACAAACAGAAGAATTTTCTGAATAAATTTTCTGTGGGCTAAGTAAATAGCAGTCCCCTAGCCACAACACGTTAATTTCATCTGGGTAAGCTTTAGTTTAGTTCACCATCACCCGGTGTCACCTCCCAAGAGTCTTCTGGAACTTTCTTCTTAACTCGGCTGTGGTGTATCCAAGCACTCTGTTCCTTGATCTTAATTGTGGTGAAAGTAGTAAGGAGCACCTGATATGGTCCTTCCTACTGTGATTTCGAGTTTTTTTCTGCAAGAGACAACATACACATAGTGTCCAGGTTGTATGTTATGTACAGGTGCATCCAGCCCCGTACCCCAAGTTCCAGCCACATGCTTTTCAATTCCTCTGAGTTGTTTACTCATAGCTACCATATAAGTGGTCAATGTTTCCTCCCCAACTTGAGTAGACAGTCCTTTTTGCACTCCATAGGGTCTACCATACAGCATTTCAAAGGGGCGAAGTTCTTCTTTAGCTCTGGGTTTGGTTTGAATTCATAGTAGTGCTAGTGGGCGGGATTTGGGCCAGGGTAAGTTAACTTCTTGACCCAATCTCACAATTTGTTGCTTAATTAAATGGTTCATCTTCTCCACTTGACCACTTGACTGAGGGTGGTACAAAGTGTGGAGTTCCCAATCTATGCCTAGGTTACAACTAATTTGTTCTACCACCTTTGAAATGAAGTGTGGTTCTCTGTCTGAGGATATTGTGGCTGGAACTCCAAAGTGTGGTATTATTTCTTGTAACAATACTTCAGTTACATCCCGGGCTTTTGCAGTTCTTGTGGGGAAGGCTTCTGGCCATCCTGAAAAGGTATCTGTTAATACCAAAAAATACTTGTACCCCCCTTTTCTTGGCAATTCCGTAAAATCAATTTAACATTGTTTTCTAGGCCCCTGGGCTCTTCTAATTTGGCCCAGTTTTGGTTTAGGAATATTCCTGGGATTGGTCTGGAGGCAAAGATCACATTGCAGAGTCACTTGAGTGACAGTGGAGTATAAATTCCTAGCCACTATACTTTCAATTACGTAGTTATATAGGGTGTCTACTCCCCAATGTGTCTTATGATGCTTGTTGCCTGAGTTTCTCTGTTCTTTGTCTTTCTGTAGAACTTTCACTGCAGCTTAATGTAAAAAATGTCTATTCTTAGAATGTTTACATACTTCTCCTGTGAGAGAAGAAATGATTGACAGTGGTATCCACTATTCAGGTCGAAGGGGTGGTGACCTGTGTAGCCAATCCCTTGACCTCTGTACATATGTATAAAAATGGGAGTCAGATAAAATTAAAATTATTAGAGAGCCTTCTAGCAACTGCTGTCTCCTGGTCTCTCTCTCGGGTTCCTAAATTGGGACACACCCAGCTTCGCCCCGCGACATCTGGTGACCCCCTGAATGTGTGAGAACTGCAGCCTGGGTCACATCTGCTGACCTCCAGCTGTGTGGGATTTCACACAGCTGTGCACCTGAAGGAAAGGGTAAGAACACCCACCACAGAAAGCACTGTGGTATTGGGACAATGGTTTGGGGTCCTGGAGAATGAGGAATCCCCTGTTTCTGCAGAGGAATTCTGGCTGTTGTTTTTTTTTTGCTAGGTGTCGTGGTTTGAGGGGAAGTGAGTTTTTCAAGAAGGTGAAGTCAAACCAATCAGTGGCCAAGTTTGGATGTTGGCATCTTTGGTGGCCACTGAGAGTTTGGACACGCCTCTGAGGACACAGGGGGTTAAAAGCAAGGACTCCCGGACCTACTTCCTTTTCCTGGCTCTGCTTTCAGCAGAGGAGCACTCTCCTCTCCCCCTGCTCAGCGTGGCAGGCTGGGTGGGGGAGGGGAGCCAGGTAGGCCCAGGCCCCAGGGGGGTAAAAGAGAGGGAACGGGACAGGAGCTGGGTTAATCCCATCCAGGATGGAGGGGTGGAAAACTTCGGAGGTGCCTTCCGTCCCCCGTCCCTGTCCCCCCCCCCACCATCGGCCCCGTCTCTCTCTCCCCAGGGAGAAGGTGCCGAGCTGCGAGCGGTGTGTGGGAGTTATCGGACTGCCTGAGCCTGTGGCCTTGCTGGGAGACAGAAGCTTTTAACTCTTTCTAAGGCAGAGGAGAACTGTTCCAAAGCACTGATTCCTCATGGCTGGTGGGTTTAGATGAGAGAGAACAGCCTGGGACCAAGATGATAAAGGAAGATGAAAAGAATCTCCTCCGACTGCCAGAGATGAAGAGGAGTGGCCTTTGGGTTGGATGTCTCTTGCGTAATGGGAGCCATAGACAGACCCTGACTCTCCTAAATATAAATGAGACTGTATTGGGTGGATGCTGTTTGGTTCAAAGCCAAAGACTTTGTGGCCTGTTTTTGGAACCCTCGGCCCCAGGGGTAAATTTGGGGGAAACTGCTATGTCCCAATAGGAGAAGATGGCTAGTTTTTGGTACTGGGCCAAACATCCTTAAAAGAGCCCTATCTGGTTGTCCCATGGATGGTGGTGAGAGCACCGGACATGGAAGGAGGGTGTCACCGTGGTGGAGTTCTTCGGGTAGTGCCATGGGTGACGTGGGAGCACGGGGGGGTGGCCCTGTGTTTCCTGTGGGGGGTCTGTGGTGCGAGAGAGACCCCTCCCTTTTTCTCTGGATAGATTGAAGATTGTTTTTTTAAGGGATAATGGCTTGGATTGGGAACCCAGGGTTGTGGAAGGTTTAAGCAAGTAGATATGAGGGTATGTGCTGGTGACAACTGTTGAGCATGTAAGAGATGGAATCGGGGGGAGGAGGAAAAGTGTTCTGGGGAGTTTTCTGCTTTTGGGTGATTGGGTTTTCTTTCTGTGTCCATTGTCTGTTGTTATGTAGGTTAATAAATGTTTTTTTTTTTCTATTTCAAGTCATAGGCCTGCTCTGCTCTGTTCTTGACCACATCTCACAGTAGTTTATTAGAAAACTATACACTCATGGGTGCACTGGCATTTGCCCAGCGCCAACCCATGACACTAGGATTCGTGGATTCCTCAGCCACGAGGATGTCGCTTTTTCTCTGTCAGAATGGGAGAAAGTGGGAGGCTGTTTGCTTCAGGCCTGTGCCACGGAAGATGGTGGCCATTATTCAAAGCTGGTTTGCACCTGGAAGTGGGTTGACGGGCTTTTATGTGGCTGGCAATCCCTTTCCGAGGCTCCATGCCGAGGAAGCCCGATTCTCCTTTCCTCTCCTGAGCTCGGGGAGAAAGGAGAGTCTGACGAGCCCCCCCAGCTCCTCTTTCGAGGAGGTCGGGGAGGTGGGGGAGCGTGACGGCCCCCCCAGAGACGGTGGGCAGGGGCTGGAACCTGTGCTCATGCCCCTTTCCTGTTGTAGCAGTGATGGCGATCTGCCCGTGGGTGGAAGAACCACACGGATGGATGTTGCGGGTGGCAGACCCCCATGCGGCGTCTCGCCGGTGTCGGCCTGCCGCGGGTGGGAGGAGAAGGCGCGTGGGGCTTGTGAGAGCGCCGGGAGGCCGGCACGCCCGGCCCACCCAGACCCAGGTCCAGGAGGCGGCGCAGGAATTGTGCGTCATCAGCCGGCGCGCCCAGACCCAGCGTCTGCGCAAAATTCATGTGTCACCTGTCCCACCCCCCTGCGCCTTCCCAGCACTGGCATCCCCCATCGCGCACCTAGACTCCACGGGGAAAAGAGTGACTGCTGATTGCCCTCACTGTGGTATTTCTACCAATTATACAGTGAAAAGGCCCAGCAATCCGCCCGGGAAGCGGGGGGGAGGGGGACTTCCCCCCCACCCCTCCCCTCGCTCTGAGTCGCATTCCATGCGGGATAAGCCCTCCCCCCCGGAGAGGGAGGGAGCCCTCCGGACTTGGAGTTTGGGGGCTGGGCGGAGTTTCTTTTGGAGCTCTGCTGGAGCCCCCGCCTACTGCAGGCGAATCGACGAGAGGGCGGACTCGGGGGCGGGGCTCAGCAGGCTTCCAAACTGTGAGCCCCTCCCATTCCCTCCCTGTTTCCCCCCCCCGCCTCCCCCGGGTCCTTGTCGGAGCAGTCTGACGCTGCTGCCAGCCCACGGCACTCGCCCAACTCCCCGCAGTTCCGTTCCCCCCCCGCAGTGAGACAGAGCGGAGCTACCCACTCAGCCGTTTCCAAGGCGGAGGCGGGGACTCGCTCTGTGTTTGTTTTTAAGGGGAAGGATGGGCCGCTGTTCACCCATGGCAAAAGGTCCTGGGCAGACCGATCCCCTTCAGCTAGTCGCTGGACGCTGCCTCCGTGCGAGGTAACGGTCTGACCGAGAGACCGCACGTGATTTTGGGATGAAGTCAGGACCAAGACTGAAACAGTCAATGGTCGGAGCTCGGCACTGTGCCCCCTGCAGGGCAGAGATGGAACATCCAGCTCTGCAATTGTGGCGAAACAGGATTTTGTTCCTGCTCCTGTGCTGTCCAGAGCAGGATTCGAAGGATGATGATGTCCCAAGTGGCGGTTTGAAAGCTTTCCCTGTAATTCGGGAAGCTGGTCGCAAAAAACATGGTAATTTGTCTTGGCAGGCAATGGTTGATCTCCGTGACAGGGTTGCAAAACATGGTCTTGCGTCTCCTGAGACAATGCAGTTTCTAAGATTGATAGATACAGATGTGTTACCACCCTATGACATTCGGTGCCTGGGCAAGGCTCTTTTGCAGACTGTCGAATATGACTTGTTTGAGTCTAAGTGGGCTCAGTTGGCTAAAAAGACTGCAGCACAGAATCTGCAGGCTCGTCAAGATGACCCTACGTATGGGGCCGGGCCTGATGTGCTGCTGGGTGTGGGTGAATATGCTGATGTAAACAGACAGGTCAACTATGACCCACTGCTACTGGAGCAGTGCCAAAAAGTTGGCATGACGGCGTTGGTGCAGATGATAGAAGCGTCAGCTCCAAAACAGCCGTTTGCCACAATTAAACAGGGGGCTGATGAACCTTTTTTGAAGTTTGCAGAGAGGCTGACATCGTCAGTTGAGCGACAGGTGCCAGATCTTTCTGCCAGAACAGCATTTCTCAAGTTTGTGGGAAGGAGCAATTTCAATGTGGAGTGTAGGAAGATCATTGAAGCCCTCCCAGGTGATCCGACAATCACTCAAATGGCTGATGCTTGTATGAAAATGGGCACGCCAGGTGGAAAGGCGGTTGCCATGGTTGCCACTTTGCATCCGCCCCGGAAAAGGCAACGGGGTGGCAAGCAGATACAGGCAAATGTTCAGGCCAGCAAGAAGAAAGGGAAGAAAGGGAAAAAGGGAATTTTTCCATCATTTTTCTGTGGTCGGTGTGAAAGACCAAATCACAAGGCCAAGGACTGTAAGGCAACGGTCCATGTGAACGGCCAGCCTCTATCAGGGCCAGGAAACACGAAGCGTAGCGCGAAGGGAAAGCGCGCTCAGACACAAGTGCGTTCCCAATCCCCGGTGCCGATGGAGATTTGCTGGGCAAATTCGCAGCCAGCACCCGCGGTTCAGCAGGCCTAGATGTCTGTACCGCTGAAACAGTTGTCATAGAGGACAACGCAGTGCATAAAGTCCCTCTGGATGCCTTTGGTCCTCTGGGAGACGGTTTGAGTGCCCTTCTTATGGGCAGGTCTACTACCACCACTCAGGGTGTCATTGTGCATCTGGGTCTCATGGATGCAGATTACACGGGAAGGATTTATGTCATGGTTTCCACATCCACTCCCCCCCTCACTATCCCAGAAAAAACAAGAATTGCTCAACTTGTGCCTTTTAAGTCCTCTGTTTGCAGGGCAGAGTCTCGGGAGAGAGGAGATGGCGGCTTTGGATCCACCGGGCCGCCTCAGGTCTTCTGGACTGTTGCTATGGGCAAGAACCGTCCCGAAAGGATGTGCACCCTGTCCGTTCCTGGTGCAATGCCATCAAAAATTCAGCTTCTGCGGACTCCTGGACACAGCTGCAGACATTTTGATTGTGTCCTTTGCTGCTTGGCCGCCAAATTGGCCTTTGGACCCAGTGGCAACGTCTGTTTCAGGTCTGGGAGGAGCGAGGCAGTGCTACGTGAGCCAGAAGCAGGTGACAATCACAAACCCGGAGGGTCAGACAGCCATGGTCTGGCCCCATGTCACCGACATCTCTCATAACCTTTGGGGGAGGAATTGTCTGGCCGCGTGGGGGGTGCAATTGGGGAAGGATTTTTGATTGGGGCCACTGCACAGAAGGGTGAAGGTTGTCCGACACCTCCTATCAGGTGGCTGACGAACAAACCCGTTTGGGAACCCCAGTGGCCCCTTCCTCAAGATAAATTAGTCACCCTTCATGATTTGGTGCAGGAACAGTTGGACCAGGGTCATCTGGAACCTTCTACCAGTCCCTGGAACACTCCTGTGTTCTGCATCAAAAAGAAGTCTGGGAAATGGAGGCTTCTACAAGACCTCCGAAAGGTGAATGCAGTGATGGAAAGCATGGGGATGCTGTGGGCTGGTATGCTGTCGCCCACCATGCTTCCGGCAGAATGGCCGGTCCTCGTTGTGGATCTGAAGGATTGTTTTTTTATGATTCCTTTGCATCCCAAGGACAGACCAAAATTTGCCTTCTCAGTGCCAGCAATTAACAATGCTGAGCCAACAAAACGATATTAATGGAGAACTTTGCCTCAGGGAATGCGAAATTCGCCATGCCTGTGCCAGTGGTTTGTGGCTCGGGCCTTGTCTGGAGTTCGCAAGCAATTTCCTAATGCCCAAATTTATCATTACATGGATGACATCCTGGTGGCTGCGTCCACCCAGGATGAGTTGCAGAGGATTCAGCCTCAGCTGGTCCATGTTTTGCATTGTCATGGGCTGTAAGTGGCTCCAGAGAAGGTTCAGCAGGAACCACCATGGAAGTATCTGGGTCTCAAAATTTTTGAATGCACAATTCAACATCAAGAGGTGGACTTTGTGCACTCGGAGCGCACATTGAATGATGCCCAGAAATTGGCGGGTGTCATCAATTGGTTGTGTCCGTATCTGGGACTAACCACAGCACAATTGTCTCCTCTGTTTGATTTGTTAAAGGGAGACACTTATTTGAAATCACCTCGGACATTGACCCAGGAGGCACATCAGGTGCTTGAGGAGGTTCAGCGAGCTGTTTCAGCTCGACAGGTTCATCGCATTGATCCCTCCATTGATCTCACTGTTTTCATCACCACTCCAAATTTACATCCCACAGCCATAATTGGCCAGTGGAGTGACAAGTGGTCTGACCCCTTGCATGTCCTGGAATGGATTTTCTTGCCTCATCAGCCGCAGAAAACAGCGACAGCACTGTTTGAGCTCATTGCTCGTTTGATAGTCAAATTCCAACATCGGTGTTTGCAATTGATGGGTGCAGACCCTGCACAGATTGTGCTCCCGGCATCACGGGAAGAATTCGAGTGGAGTCTTGTAAACAGTATGTCATTGCAAAGTGCTCGGGAAAACTTTTCAGGGCAGATCACTTATCATCCGCCCAGCCACAAGCTGCTGCACGTGTCAAGATCTGTGAAAATTTCTTTGAGGCCCAAAACCAGCCAGGAACCAGTGCAAGGACCCACCGTCTTTACGGACGGGTTGGGGAAAACAGGGAAGGCCATTGTCACTTGGAAGGATGGATCTGAGTGGAAGGTCCTGGAAGGCCATCAGGATGGGTCAGCCCAGTTTGTTGAATTGAGGGCTGCCGTCATGGTTTTCAGAAATTCTCCCAGCAATCCTTCAATTGGATCACGGATTCCGCCTACGTGGCCGACATTGCCCAGCGGTTGGGTCATTCGGTGTTGAAGGAAGTCAGCAATCCTGTCTTGTTTCATTTACTGGAGACCTTGTGGTATGCAATTCGGGACAGGGTTCATCCCTATTATGTTGTGCATGTACGAAGCCACACTAACTTGCCTGCATTTGTAGCAGAAGGTAACGTGAGGGCTGGCAAACTGGCCAACTCAGCGTGGTTGGCCTCTCAGCCTGACACAGCGGAAGGTAACGCGAGAGCTGACAAGCTGGCCAACCCAGCGTGGTTGGTCACTCAGCCTGATACACTTGCGCAGGCCAAGGCATCACATGGGTTTTTCCACCAAAATGCGCATACGTTGCAGAAGCATTTTCAGTTGATGCCAACTGAGGCCCGTGAAATTTTCGAGTCCTGTGACGACTGTTATGCGGTCACTGCACCTCTGCCGGCCGGGGTGAATCCCAGGGGCCTTAAGGCCTTAGAACTTTGGCAGACGGATGTCACTCAGATTGCCGAGTTCGGCCGGCTCAAGTATGTGCATGTCACGGTGGGCACGTTCTCCTCTGCTATGTGGGCTTCGGCTCACACGGGAGAAAAGACCCGAGATGTCATTGCCCACTGGAGGCAGGCCTTTGCTGTCCTAGGCATACCTTCTGCTATCAAGACTGACAATGGTCCTGCTTACGCATCACAGAAGGTGCGGCAGTTCCTGCAATTGTGGGGCGTTTCTCATAAATTTGGGATCCCTCATTCTCCCACGGGCCAGGCAATTGTAGAACGCGCTCACGGTACACTCAAGCGTGTTCTTCAAAAACAAAAGTGGGGAATGCAGGGTGAAACCCCCCACAGTCAGTTGCAAAAGGCTTTGTATACAATCAATCACCTCACGGTGCCGCAGAACTCAAATAACCCTGTTTTCTTGAATCACCACCTGTCATTGCAGGCTTCGGACGAGACACATCAGCCACGAGCGAAGGTCTGGGTGCGAAACCTAGTCACCAAGCAATGGGAAGGTTCCTACGACCTTATCGCCTTGGGGCGTGTGTATGCTTGTGTCTCCACAGATACAGGAGTACGCTGGGTACCTGCAAAGTGTGTCCGTCCTGACCTGAGATGGCAGAGACAGAACTCGGCCAACGGACAGTCAGGAGACCATGATCAAAATGAAGGTCAACCAGTGGGGGAACCACTGAGTGACGACTCTGAAGTCGAGGACATGAGCGATCACTGCGATGGTCCTTCATGAACAGACTGAATAATGTTCATTTTCTTTTTTTGTTTTTTTTTCTTTTAATTAATGTAAAAAGGGTGAGATGTTGCCTGAGTTTTTCTGTTCTTTGTCTTTCTGTAGAACTTCCACTGCAGCTTAATGTAAAAAATGTCTATTCTTAGAATGTTTACATACTTCTCCTGTGAGAAAAGAAATGATTGACAGTGGTATCCACTATTCAGGTCGAAGGGGTGGTGACCTGTGTAGCCAATCCCTTGATCTCTGTAGATATGTGTAAAAATGGGATTCAGATAAAATTAAAATTATTAGAGAGCCTTCTAGCAACTGCTGTCTCCTGGTCTCTCTCTCGGGTTCCTAAATTGGGACACACCCAGCTTCGCCCTGCGACAGATGCTCCTCCCTTACCAATGACCATAACAAAGGAGAAGGGATGACTATTTTGTTGTCTTCAGTAATTGCTCACCCCTCTTGGTTATATGCTCCCTTTTGACTCTCAATCAACTTTTTATCTTTTTTGTCGCATACTCGCTTACCTTCAAAAGGAATTTGTCCGTCTGGAACCAAAGTCCCTTCCGTTGTTACCTTGCCTTTTGCTGCTTCTTTTGCTTTCCTATCTGCCAGTTCATTTCCTTCTTCCAATTCTGAGCTCACCTTTTTATGGGCTTTTATACGCATGATTGCCACTTTCTCCAGTAATTGGACTGCTTCTAATAGTCACAGTATCTCTGGTGCATGTTTGATGTTTTTCCCTTGTGAGTTCAGTAGTCCTCTTTCTTTCCAAATGGCTCCATGTGCATGCACCACTCCAAAAGCATACTTTGAGTCTGTAGAAATGTTTATTTTCTTCCCTTTTGCCATTTCTAAAGCACAGTTTAACACGATTATCTCAGCTTTCTGCACAGAGGTGTTTGCTGGTAAGGGTCTGGATTCGATCACCTTTCTGCAGGTAGTGACTGCATATTCAGCATGTCGTTTCCCCCTGATGACATAACTGCTTCCATCAGTAAACCAGGTCTCTGCATCTGCAAGAGGGGTGTCCTTCAGGTCTGGGCAGCTGGAGTAGGTGGCCTTGATAGTTTCTATGCAATCATATTCCACCGGCTCCCCTTCGTTCCCAAGAAGGAAAGAAGCTGGATTGATGATGTTAGTTACAGCTATTTCCACATCATCTTGCTCTACCATAATGGCTTGATATCTCAGGAACCTTTGTGGGGAGAGCCAGTGTCCACCTGTGACTTCCAGCACTGCAGACACTGTGTGGGACACCAGCACAGTCATTTTCTGGCCTAACGTGAGTTTTCATCTGTCCCGGTTTGGGAAGACAGATATCTGCCAGGGAAAGCTGGAGTTTCCCTTGGAATGGAGAATGTAAACCACCCCCCCCTTTTTCCAATTATAAATTTGCAGTTTGAGGCTTTTAGTCAAAGATTTCAAGATAGAAATAGCAGTTCTTTACTAGTATGTATAACAAAGCAAACAAAACTGACAACTACAGCATTAATAACAAAACAGTACTGTCGCCCTGATTTTCAGCCTTCTGATCTTGTTTACATAATTCCACTTGAATTTCTCATGCATTTAACATAAACAAAAGTAGATTGTTTTCATTCCTCTCTGTGATGGACTGCTGGTTTGACCACTGGGGTCAGAGGGGTGTTCCTCTCATCCCCCAATCCTTGAGCAAATTCCAAATTCTATTTAAACCCCAAATCATAATAAATTTCCTCTTTCTGTGCTCACCTCTCAACCTGACGTTAGTGCTGTTGTTTCATGTTGTGTAACGGCGACACAGTACCAAGAACCTTGAGGGCTTTGCTTCGCAAAAACCCAGGGCAGTTTAGTCTCAGTGCCCCTGCAGGATCCTCAGACCACCAAGGTGGAAACAGTGGAAAAGTCCCGAGGTTGTCCCGGCACGGCTGGGGGGTGCAAGATCACACTGTAGCAAAAGGAGCAGCACCGAAGAAAGCCGCGACGGTGGGGCAGGGCTGGCCCAGCTCCAGCAGGGCTTCAGAAGAGCTCAGAATTCCAGGGTGCGTGAGCCAATGATGGTAGATTTCCCAGGACTGGACTTTTCTGGTGACAGTGAAGTCATCCCGCAGCAAGCAGCAACCCAGCCATTCTCTCTCTCTGAACACCAAAAAAACCAGAGAAAGAAGCTGTGTCCAGCTCTGTCCTTTACCTACCCCAAAACTCATGTTATCTCCCCCTCTGAGCTTTGGCCACCTCTTTGTTTTGGTCAAGTACTCTTAAGTATCCAGCACTTAATTTCCTTTGTAACTTATGGGGAAAAAATTCTTTAGAGTAAAAAGAAACAAACCTAACCCCCAACACTAGTACTGGCCAGGCTAGCCTTGATCCTACCCTTCACCCCTGCCCTAACCCCATTTACCCTGTTGTTGGGGAAGATGAATTAGGGAAACTGTATAAGTATGATTGCTTAGTGTCAGGGTCCGCAAATATATGTGGGAAACGTGATGGTTCGTTTTAAGGATCTCAGAGCGCAAAAGACACAGCAGGGGACAAACTCAGTTTACTCAGTCAAAAATGCACCTTTATTTAGTGCCAACAAATGTGATAGTGGGGAGAGAAATAAAAAATAGTATAAAAGAAAGAGGGGAAGGGGATTATAGCTACCAACGTGGAGGGACGAGTCCTCGAGGCGTAGAGATGCCTACAGACGTGATCTTCTCCAGTGGGGTGATCACAAAAGTGAGCAGGGGTCTCCAGATTTTTTATAGGTTTGTCACGGCGGGAACCAAGGCGAGGGGCACAAAGCCAAAACGGGAACCACCTGTGTTGAGGTTGGGTGCTCAGGAACAAGCTGCAAACCGTACCTCTAGTACGGACAGACCAGTTTGGACAAGCAGTCTTGGCTCAGTTCACTGTGACCAGTTCCATTGTTCTTGCACTCCGTTCTCATGGGAATGCATACCAGTCTTCCGAGACTTGGCAAACGTTCCATCTCAACCAGGCCAGGGGTTCCCTTCAGAGTCTGGGGTCTCAGTCCTCAATCTTGGAGACAGTCGTGAAGCATATCACATCCTTGGACAGCCTCTGACACTTAGCAAAAGATTTTGAAAATTTGAAACCTATAATCTAAATAGAAATGAAAGCTTGCTTTGAGTTGTAGGATACCGAGCTTTAGTTACTATATAACTTGAAAACAATAGCCTAGCCATCTGAAGGAGAATCCCTTTTGATTAAACATTACTCTTCTGCTGGGTAAGGGATCCAAAGGTCAATGTAGCAAAAAAGAATAGTCTAAAGAGTAGTTTATAGAGTTTAAAATATAACACAGTATGGTAATGTAGTAGTTTTTATAGGTTATATGTAGATTCTATAAGATTTTGTGTCTTGTACTGGTTGGTTAGCGTAAATTAGAATATTCAACACAAAAGCAGATATAATGTATCGTAACAAGGTCTCGCTCTCTTACCCCTGTGCTCTGACCCCTGCCACCTCACTCATACCTCTTGCCCTCTTTCCCTCCTGCCCTTGCTCTCTTTCCCCCTCTTCCTTTCTCTCTCCTGCTCGGGCACGCTTATAGCTGTGGCTGGCAGATTAAGCAGAGCTCTTGCACCCACGAGCTATGCAATAAACTGCATGTTTCAAGAGCTGCCCTGGACTCCAGAGATCTCTACTGTCAACGTCCCGTCTGCATCGTATTAGCTCTTACAGTCTGCTGCCCAATGTGTGAGAACACCGCATTACCTTTTCCATCTGTAGGACATTTCTCCGTTGACGGTAACTAAAACGACAGGTTTTCCCCCCAAAAGGCCGTCCCTGAGCACGAATAGCGTTGTGTGGCACCATTAATTCAGAGCTCTTTAAATATTTTTCCTTGGTAACCCTCAAGCTAAGCTATTAGGGGGCTTGCACCACATGGTTGAGCATTCCTGGAGCTGCAGAAACTCTCCCCGGTGTTATAGCTCTTTAAATATTTTCCCACAGTATCCCAGGAGCTGAGCTCTTAGAGGACCCCACCGCATGGTGAGCCCGATCTCAGCGTCGCTGCAGAGGCGCGTTATTTGAGCTCTAGAAATATCTGTCTGCAGCAAGCTTCCAAGCTCGGTGAATGGTTGCAAAAGCAGCGTCTAAGTGGAGCTTTAGGAGAGCCTCCGCATGGTTGAGCATGGATGAGCGTTACACAGTAGTGCCTGCATCCAGAGCTCGGAGGAGGGGAGCACCCATGGGATCCCGAGCAAAGAGGGACCTGGTCACAGTGCCTTGAGCACCAACCGTACTACCTGACCAGCATCTACGTCGGAGCTCTGAAGGACGAGCCTACTTCAATCACCAGATAGGTGAGTAATAACTGGTGTAGTCATGAGACAAGGTTATTCTGCCCCAGACAGAGATCTCTATAAACACCTAAAGCATTTACTTAAATCCAGCCCAAGTAACTTGCCTAAAGAAGAGCTAAAAAGTCTCCTAGCTTGGACTTTGAACAATTTCCCAAATGCTGACCGCTCAGTTGTTTTTAGCAAAGACTTTTGCAACACAGTCGGAGTTAAGCTTTTTAATAATATCTTCCGCCAGGATATGGCTGCTGCAGAGCTGGTCCCAGCTTGCAGGGTGCTCGTTGAATTGTTTGCTGCGGGGACACTACCTGCAGCAGCCGCTCCACCGGTCGCGTGGCCCCGCGCGTTCCTCGCTTTTGCTGCCCCGCCCCCGCCGGCCCCCG
>VZDJ01000265.1:62569-82019 GCA_008694505.1 Cyanoderma ruficeps | reverse complement strand
TCCCATCCCACCCCATCCCCCACCATCCCATCCCATCCCATCAAATTAAAAAACTCAAAAAAGCAATAAAAGGCAGTGGTATTTACTCTCCTCACTTTAAACAACTGCTAAAAAGTACCCTAGAAAGACACACACACCTAATAACTGTAAAAATCTTGCTACCATAATTCTTACAGACTCACAATATATGCTATAGGAACTCAAATAGAGAAGAATGCTTGCTAGAGTTTTGACACTTTACAGGCAGAGTACTGATGCAGACCTTTGGACTCTTACCATGTCTAAGTTAACTGATGATAGCCCTGATGATAAGAACGAAAACCAAGTAAACTTGCCCAGAATAGTATTAGATAATATTAAGAAGATGACTCGTAGAGCCTTCTTGCAAATTCAGCCTGCTGGAACTTTTGAAAAAACTTATAATCTGATCAGCCAAGAATCATCTGAACCATTTACCGCATTTGTGGACTGTGTACTCTAAGCAGCAAAAAAGCAATGCAGTGATAATATAACTCGCCCAATAATAGTACGTGACATAAAAAATAATGCCAATACAGAGTGCAAAAGAGCTATCAAAGTCCTAAGAAAAGAAAGACCCACAGTGCCTGAGATGATTGATGTCTGTAACAAGATTAAAAGCCCACATCAAGATTTTTTTATCATTCGCAAACCAGGCAAAGACAAGTGGAGGCTCCTACTAGACCTCAGAAAAGTAAATGAAATCCTGCAGGACATGGGCTCTCTGCAACTTGGCTTGCCCTCACCTTCAATGCTCCCAAGAAATTGGAAATTGGCAGTCATTGATATTAAAGATTTTTTTTTAATATCCCACTCCATCCTAGAGATGCTCTGAGACTTGCATTTACAGTACTCTCAATTAATTGACAAGCCCCTGTAAAAAGATATCAATGGCAAGTTCTTCCCCAAGGTCTTAAATGCTCGCCTGCCATTTGCCAAATGTATGTTGCCCATGTTCTCTCACCTATTCAAGAAAAGTTCCCAGATGCTATGATTTTTCACTATATAGATGATATACTAATTTGCACTGAGACTGACTGTTATTTAGTGACTGTTCTCAAAAAGACTATCCAAGCCATCGAGGAAGTAGGATTTGAAATTGCTACAGAGAAGATCCAGCACACCTGCCCATGGACCTACCTTGGACTCTGGATCGGCGAATGGACGAATGCTCCCCAGCAGATTACCATCAAGGACAATCCAAGGACCCTGACAGACCTCCAACAGCTCTGTGGCAGCATAAACTGGGTGCGTAACCTGATAGGAATCTTGACTGAGGACCTTGCACCGCTCTTCAACCTCCTGAGAGGCCCTGATGACCTCGACTCCCCACGGACCATCACACCTGAGGCCCAGGAAGTGGTCTGAAAAGTATCAGAGACACTGTCCACAAGACAGGCTCACTGTGTTGATCCTGCCCTGCCTTTCCAATTCATCGTTTTGGGTAAGACACCAAGGTTGCACGGGCTCATTTTTCAGTGGGATCCTACTCTGAAAGATCAGATCTTAATCATAGAGTGGGTTTTCAGATCACACAAACCAAACAAGACCATCACAACACCCCAAGAGCTCATGGCTCAGCTTATCATAAATGCCAGAGCTCGCCTCAAGACCTTAGCAGGGTGTGAATTGTCATGCATATACCTTCCAACTACATTAATCAATCTAGAACATGTGCTCCAAACCAATGAACACCTTCAGTTTGCCCTTGACAGCTATCCAACTCAAATCTCCATCCACCCACCAAAACATAAACTATTCAAATCTTGTTTTAATTTGGTCCCAAACCCATTGAAAAGTAGAACCCCTCTAAAGGCACTGACTGTGATTATTGATAGTTCAGGGAAATCCCACAAGTTGGTTATGACTTGGAAAAATCCTGACACTCAGGAGTTGGAATCTGATGTCCAAGTTGTCCAAGGATCCCTGAAAGTTGCAGAATTGGCAGATGTTGTCAGAGCCTTTGAGAAGTTAAAAACCCCTCTAAATTTAGTCACTGATTCGGACTATGTTGCTGGCATAGTTAAAAGGGCAGAACACTCCTTATTAAAAGAGGTGCCAAATCCAGATTTATACAGACTCCTCTTGATGTTAGTATTCCTCCTCCCCCACCGAGAGCATCCATATCACATCATGCATGTAAGATCACACACCGACCTCCCCAGACCCATGACAGAAGGCAACAGGAGAGCTGACATTTTAGCCATGGCAGTGAAAACTACCTTACCAGACATCTTTAATCAGCCTAAACTGAGCCATCAGTTTTTTCATCAAAATGTACCAGCCCTAATCCGTATATTTAAAATCACGACAGAACAGGCAAGGGCAATCATGGGTTCCTGTCCAAATTGCCAAGATTTTGTTTTACCCTCCATGGGGGTTGGGGTTAACTCCCGAGGGATCGAAAGCTTACAATTATGGCAAACAGATGTAACACATTATGCACCTTTTGGGAGGCAAAAATACATTCATGTCTCAATAGATACATTTTCTGGGGCAATCTTTGCATCAGCCCATTCAGGAGAAAAAGGAAAAGATGCCATCAGGCACCTCCTACTAGCATTTTCCACCTTGGGTGTCCCCCAAGCCATCAAAACAGACAATGGTCCTGCCTATGGCTCCAAAAATCTCAAACAGTTTCTAGATCAGTGGGGGGTAAAACACAACACTGGCATACCCCACTCCCCAACAGGGCAATCCATTGTAGAAAGAGCTCACCGCACCCTCAAGAGAGTCCTTGATCAGCAGCGTGGGGGTGTTGAAACACTATCAAATGTAAAAAGATTATGCAAGGCTCTTTATGTGATCAATTTTCTTAATAATTCATTTGAAGAGCCAAACCTCCCATTATCAGGCACTTCTCTAACATGAGCAGAGCTCAGCTCTCAGAAAAACCCCCTGTGCTGATCAAAGACCCTGAATCCAAGCAAATAATAGGCCTATTCAAATTAATAACGTGGGGTAGAGGCTATGATTGCCTGTCCACAGATTCTAGCCCAAGATGGGTTCCAGGCAGGAATGTGAAGCCATACATCAAACCCTTAAAGTCAGCATCCACAGACACTTCTGAACCTCAGAAACAACAAAGACACCAAACTCAGGAGGCATGGAGAAGAAGGAAAAGGAGTATAAAAGAAAATATCCATTGCAAGAAAAGACGACCCTCCAGTACCACAAAGGATCATAAGACTGTCTGCTGAACTTCATTTACAAATTGTTTTGCACAGCTACCCCCTTTTTATTGGTCTTACTGCTACCTTTCTTCAGTTTGTTGCACTGTTATCCCCTCTTATTTTCCCATACCCTGTCTACTCAGTATAAACTGGGGGGTTAGGGGGGGAAGATAAGAGGGGCTAAGAAACTTATAAAAGTCTAAAATTTATCTTTTCAGACGCACACACTCAGAATCCATTCACGCACAAATCCAGAAGCTGAGAGAGCAAGTGAAGGAATTAAAGACTGAAAACTCCAACTGGATCAGTGAACTTTTCGGACACTCGGGACTGACAGAATGGGTTTCATCTTTTGTTAAAGGGATAATTTTGATTGTAATCATTGTTTTTATCATCTAGCTTGTGTTTCCCTGCCTTGCTAAGTGTTTGCACAAATCCATTGGGGAAGCCTTCTTAGTTAATAAAAACAGAGGAGTTGTGGAGTCCCTTGTACCATTGAAGGAATTTCCAACTGCCTTGCCTTGGAAAGGCGAAGATTAAAGATACCCCTCCCAGGTTGTTGGAGTCCAGGGCATCCCTTTGGATGACCTGGGACCTGAGAAAGGGAGTTCGGACCCTGGACAGGGGGGTGTGGAGCCGGTCCAGGGAGGTTGGAGACCTTGGCACAGAGCCCAGAAAGACACCGAGTTTGATTTTAGTCCATGGGAGAAGCTTCCAACACTGAGAGAAGAATTAGAAACCTCAAAAGTGTGAAAGGAGTAGTTTAGTACAGCATGGGGTGAGAAATTTTGTAATCTAGGAATTCTTAGAATAGAGGTGAATGGGGGACAAGATGNTTCCTTCTAACTTTTTTTAAGGCTGTGTGTGTCCCAGAGGTGTATCTCTGCATGCAATTGGCTATTCTGGTTGTCAGTTCAAAAGAAATTACTAATTGCACCTCACCATCTGTGCTAAACTAACACAATGACTCATAGATAACTCCCTCTGGGAACTCTCTCTCTTTAATGGGCTATCAAGGACCCCCTGTATGACTCATCATCCCATTGTGAGATGCACCACCCAGGAGGAGGAACCAAGCATTCTCACCTGGATATAATCTGGGATTTGGGGAGAGTACAGGCAGTCCTTATGCACTGGATTCCCAGAGGACCAGAGCTACCAGACCTTTCTATGGGATCACTGCTTCAGGTAGACCACCTCATCTGGACTGCTTTCATCACCCTGCTCAGGTTGTATTCTGACTCTGTCAGTGGTCTTTTGTATTATTGCTTTTTTTTTTTATTTTATTCCACTTTTTTCCCTTTCTTCTTATTAAATTGTATTTCTGGCTTGGAGCCTCTCACTTGTTTTGCTTTCAAACCTCTACACTATTATGGAAAATAGAAAATATTTATGTTTTTGTAATTAAACTATAATCACAATTTTCCTTAAGATTTTAATGATAATTTCAAAATGCTTAGAAATAAAACCAAACTGACTGATGATTGCTTTATGAAGTTATTGTTTTAATTTGTTAAAAGCAGATTTCCTTTGCTATTTATAGTTCAGCTAATGTGTTACTGTTTTACATATAAAAAGCCTTTAAGAAAAGCATTTCACTGCAAAGTAGAAAGGTCTATCACATGTAACATTATTATGAAACAAACTTGAGTGTGCATTTCAGAAATTATAAGTATAATCCTCTGCTTTTAAGATGATTTAGTATAATTTTTCTCCACCTCACAGAACACTAAGCTACAATGAACATATCTTCCCCAATAAATATATGGGAAGAGAAATGCTTTAATGGACTCCGCAGAAACCAGATTATTGGTTCAGATAGAAATTCTGAATCTCTCTCCTGTACAGTACATGCTTTTTTTTCCCCTTTACTATTTAAAATTTAATTGTGTTTTTTCACAGTTCTTGTTTTTCCTCATTTTATTGCACCTCTGCTAAGTCAAACATGAAGCAGATAATAAAAGAGCAACTTGAAAAAGAGGTCTAAAGACCTCTACTTTTCTTCCTCTTCATATTGGTTGCCCATGCCTTCTCCTTCCTTTTTCCTACTACTACCTGTCATTGGCATTAGCATAACTATAGAATGGGGAAGAGACAAGTGCTAACAAAATGGCATTTCCCAAATCAGTCCCTCTTTAACAGTTTAACAGGAGTTTTTGCAAGCACAGTTTTAGAATTCCTTATATGCATGTTAACCTTTATCCCATAGGCATATCTGCAGTATTTGAATCAGAATCAATTTCTGATACCATAAATCATACACACAAATTATGCAAAACCTGTCAAGAGTGGAATTGCCTTTCATATAAAAACTGCTTAAGAGAAAAAAGTTATCTGGGAAATGATACTATGTGGAACCAAAGCAAAATTCAAGAGGTGGTATACTGAAGACCTTCAACCAACCAAAGCAGGTAATAATATAATGGGGGGGAAAGAAAAACCCCTAAGATTTATTTTCAGAAAATTACTTGAGTGATCCAAATTGAATATGTATGTAAACTACAGTATATAAACACAAGCCTTTTCTGTACTCAGGATGCATGATATTTTGGAGGAAATATCCCCTTGTGCATCCAATGTTGAATAAAGAATGCCTGCTTCTTAATGCTACATTGGTGTTAAGGAGTTTTATTTTACAAATTTTTGGTAACAATACTGAGATAAGTGGTGTGGTTGACATGCATGAGAGAAGGGATGCCATCCAGAGAAACCTTGATAGGCTTGAGGTACAGGCTTGTGTAAACCTTATGAAGTTCAACAAAGACAAGTGCAAGGCCCTGCACCTGGGTCAAGGCAATCCCAAACATGGGGATAAAGGCTGGGAAATTAATAGATTAAGAGCAGCCCTGCAGAGGACTTGGGGCTATTGGCAAATGAAAAACTGAATATGAGTATTTGCAGCCCAGGAGTGGCTTCTGTGAGAAGATCCCAATTGTCCCCATGTCTGATAAAGCCAACTGCAGGCAGCTCCAAGACTGACTCACTGCTGGCCAAGGCTGAGCCAATCATTGACTGTGGCAGTGTGTCCTGGTTTAGGGCAAATTTGGGAGGAAACCTCCAAACGGGGGTTCCTCGGGAGAGAAAAACCTAAATGGCCCCTCCCCCAGTCGGTCCAGGAAAAGAACTTCCTCAGAGAAAAGTGGAAAAAACTATTTATTTAACAAACAAGCTGCCCACAAGCATAGGAATGAATAATATGAAACAATAAAACCTCTCGCTGGTCCGAAAAGAGGTGGCAAAACTGAGGGAAGTCCTTGCCGTGTGTTAGCTCAGCTCTTTCAGTCTCTGATCAGTCTGGGTCCCCTTCGGCACTGGAAAATCCTCAGATCCAGGCCCGGGGTGGGCCACAGGTGCAGTTCCTGGTGCTCCCCTGGGTTTTCAGTCCCGAACAGATTTAAACAGACCCAAGAAAAAAAAGGGAAAAGGAAAAAAAACAGTCCAGGAAGCTTTTTTGCCTCAGCTAGCTAGACTAACTAAAAAGGGAAAAAAAACCGTCTCCTGCTGCTGTCCGTGCATCCGATGAACACACACACCCCAAGGACGATGACGAAGGAGTAGGAGTGAAAAATGTTTTCCCAAAACAAACTGCGCGCGTCTTCTTCTTTGCTCCTCTCAGAATCAGTCTTAAAGGTACAGAACACACACAGAACAGACAGAACAGATGATTGGTGATACAGGCATCATAGTCACCCTAGGACATTCCACCCCTTATCACCATATCGTCAATCTACCAAAATTAATTAATTCCAACTCTACAAACATATACATTATACATACATATATTTATATAAGAACAATATACAGACAATGGCAGTGACATTCAACAAAAGGTGATATTTTACACATGGTTCTCATCCAACAATCAGATCTCCCTGAGGTACACATCGTGTTGTTCCATCTTTCTGCATTATCCGCCATGTCCAACCTGGTCCCTGAGCAAAGACAATCCCACGGAGGGGTTTGTCTATACTTGAGGCAGAATTGATCCAAACTGTCTTCCCTAATAAACCTCTTACATGTACTACAGGGACTTTATCTCCATCTACTGTATCGAGAAGTTCAGACTGGGCAGGGCCTGCTCTGTTGGTGGAACCTCGAGTGTTAACTAACCAGGTGGCCTTTGCCAGATGCTGCTCCCAGTTCTTGAAAGATCCCCCACCCAATGCTTTCAAGGTGGTTTTTAATAGTCCATTGAATCTTTCCACTTTCCCAGCAGCTGGTGCATGGTAGGGGATATGGTACACCCATTCAATGCCATGTTCCCTAGCCCAGGTGTTGATAAGGCTATTCTTGAAATGAGTCCCATTGTCTGACTCAATCCTCTCAGGGGTACCATGCCTCCAAAGGACTTGCTTTTCAAGGCCTAGAATAGTGTTACGGGCCGTAGCATGAGGCACAGCATACGTCTCCAGCCACCCCGTGGTGGCTTCCACCATTGTGAGCACGTATCGCTTGCCTTGACGTGTCTGGGGTAGTGTGATATAATCAATCTGCCAGGCCTCCCCATATCTATATTTTGACCACCGCCCACCATACCATAGGGGCTTCACCCTCTTGGCTTGTTTGATGGCAGCACATGTTTCACAGTCATGGATAACCTGAGAAATACTGTCCATGGTTAGATCCACCCCTCGGTCTCGTGCCCACTTATAGGTGGCATCTCTGCCCTGATGACCTGAGGCATCATGAGCCCATCGAGCTAGGAACAACTCCCCCTTGTGTTGCCAATCTAAATCTATCTTTGACACCTCTATCTTTGCGGCTTGATCTACCTGCTCATTGTTCCAGTGCTCCTCAGTAGCTCTACTCTTGGGGACATGGGCATCTACATGACGGATTTTTACAGGTAGCTTCTCTACCCGAGTGGCAATGTCTTTCCACTCTTCAGCAGCCCAAATTGGTTTTCCTCTACGCTGCCAATTAGCCTTTTTCCACTTCTTCAACCATCCCCATAGAGCATTGGCTACCATCCATGAATCAGTATAGAGGTAGAGCTTTGGCCACTTCTCTCTTTCAGCAATGTCCAGGGCCAATTGAACAGCTTTGAGTTCAGCGAATTGGCTCGATCCACCTTCTCCTTCTGTAGCTTGTGCGACCTGTCGTGTGGGGCTCCATACGGCTGCTTTCCACTTCCGGTTCATCCCCACAATGCGACAGGAACCGTCAGTGAAAAGAGCGTAGCGTGTTTCTTCTGCTGGCAGTTGGTTGTACGGTGGAGCTTCTTCAGCACGTGTCACTTGTTCTGACTCCTCTTCATCTGTGAGATTAAAGTTTTCACCTTCAGGCCAATTTGTAATTATCTCCAAAATCCCAGGGCGATTCAGTTTTCCAATACGGGCGCGCTGTGTGATGAGAGCAATCCACTTACTCCATGTAGCATTGGTGGCATGGTGGATAGAGGGAACCTCTGCTTTAAACATCCACCCCAGTACTGGTAGTCGGGGTGCCAGGAAAAGTTGTGTTTCAGTCCCTATTACCTCTGAGGCAGCTTGGACTCCTTCATAGGCTGCTAAAATTTCCTTTTCTGTTGGAGTGTAGTTGGCTTCAGACCCTCTGTAGCTTCGGCTCCAGAATCCCAGTGGCCGGCCTCGAGTTTCCCCAGGCACCTTCTGCCAAAGGCTCCAGGACAGACCATGGCTCCCGGCTGCAGAGTAGAGCACATTCTTCACATCTGGTCCTGTTCTGACTGGGCCAAGGGCCACTGCATGAGCAATCTCCTGCTTAATCTGGGCAAAGGCATGTTGCTGTTCAGGGCCCCAGTGGAAAGTGCTCTTCTTGCGGGTGACTAGGTAGAGAGGGCTCACAATCTGGCTATACTCAGGGATATGCATTCTCCAAAAACCTATGGCGCCTAGGAAAGCTTGTGTTTCCTTCTTGTTGGTTGGTGGAGACATTGCTGTGATCTTGTTGATGACATCAGTGGGAATCTGACGCCGTCCATCTTCCCACTTAATTCCCAGAAACTGGATCTCTCGAGCAGGTCCCTTAACCTTGCTCTTCTTGATAGCAAATCCAGCTTTCAGCAGAATCTGGATGATCTTCTCTCCTTTCTCAAACACTTCAGCTGCAGTATTTCCCCACACAATGATGTCATCGATGTACTGCAGATGTTCCGGAGCCTCACCCTTTTCCAGTGCAGTCTGAATCAGTCCATGGCAGATAGTAGGACTGTGCTTCCACCCCTGGGGCAGTCGGTTCCAAGTGTACTGCACACCCCTCCAGGTAAAGGCAAACTGAGGCCTGCATTCTGCTGCCAAAGGAATGGAGAAAAATGCATTGGCAATGTCAATAGTGGCGTACCACTTTGCTGCCTTGGACTCTAGCTCGTACTGGAGCTCCAACATGTCCGGTACTGCAGCACTCAGCGGTGGAGTCACTTCATTCAATGCACGATAGTCCACAGTCAATCTCCATTCTCCTTCAGATTTGCGCACAGGCCAGATGGGGCTGTTGAAGGGTGAGTGGGTTTTGCTGACCACCCCTTGGCTCTCCAGCTCACGGATCATCTTGTGGATGGGGATCACAGCATCTCGAGCTGTTCTGTACTGTCGGCGATGCACTGTTGAAGTGGCAATTGGCACTCGTTGCTCTTCCCCCTTCAGAAGTCCTACAGCAGATGGGTTCTCTGATAGTCCAGGCAAGGTGTTCAATTGCTTAACACCCTCTGCCACTACAGCTGCTATCCCAAACGCCCACCTGAGTCCCTTTGGGTCTTTGAAATACCCATCTCGGAGGTAGTCTATGCCCAGAATGCGTGGGGCCTCTGGGCCAGTCACAATAGGGTGCCTCTTCCACTCCTTTCCAGTTAGACTAACATCAGCTTCCACCAAAGTAAAATCTTGTGATCCTCCTGTCACACCAGCAATAGAAACAGATTCTTCCCCCACATGGTTGGATGGGAGTAATGTGCACTGCGAACCAGTGTCAACCAAAGCCTTATATTTTCGTGGTTCTAATGTGCCAGGCCAACGAATCCACACCATCCAAAAAATACGGTTTTCCCCAACCTCTTCCTGGCTAGAGGCTAGGCCCCTCTAAGCCTGGTCATCCGTCTTTCCCTGAGTAACTGGAGCTACTTCCTTCTTAGTGGAATTTCCTCGCTGAGTCTTGCAGTTCAACAATTCGCGCAGCCGTTGTGTCAGATCATCAGTAGATTTCCCATCCCATCTCCTCATGTCTTCTCCACAATCACGCAGGAGGGACCACAGCTTACTTCGTGAGATGCCCCCTTCCTCTCTGTCTGGGGAACGTCTGCGTTTGGTGCCAGAACCTTTGACCTGTACTGCTGAGATTTGGAGAAAGCCGTCTTTCATCTCCTTAATCTCATCTCTGAGTGTATGGTGATTCTCCTCTATTTTGTCTTCTAATTTCTGCAGACGGGTTTCTACAGCTGCGATTCTGGCATGTGTAGGGCCATGCACAGCATCTGCATATGCTCGAAGTTTCCTTGCCATATCCAGCACGCTCTCCCTTGTGTCATCCCGCTTCATTATTGCTAAGGCGGAAGAGTATTCTTGTGGCCCAAGCCGTACAAGTTTTCGCCACATCACGGGTGTACATGGTACCAAGTCTGGGTTCCTAGTGTTTAGGACATCTGAGAAGATAATCTCTGCCACTGCCATTTCTCTCAAGCGTTGAATCCCTTGTTCTATGGTCTTCCACTGGGTTTGCTGCATATAGAGATCATCTGCACACAGATATCTTTGTGCCACACTTCCCAGGACCCGTTCCCAGAGACTGCGAGGGGTAGCCTCCCTCATCATTTCTTGGTCGATAACTGGATCATGTGACAAGGATCCCAGATGCCTCGCTTCAGTGCCATCCAGCATTGTAGCCTCGCCTGCAGCATCCCAAAGACGGACTAACCAACTAATTATAGATTCATCCGATCGCCGAGTGTAATCCTTTCTTAGGCCTCGAAGGTCCTTCAGGGAAAAGGACTCAGTAGTGGCTCCTGATCTTGTGCCAGCTGGTTGGGCATTTGTTGTTGTGTTAGCTTGGTCAGTATCTGATTGGGTGTCGTCAGGAGTCCTCGAGGGTCCTTCATCTGCATCGTCATCATCCACTGGTCGATCTGTTTTGTGTTTCTTCTTTGCTCCGGCAGCGACTGCCAGTGTCTTAGACTCACTGTCTGGTTTAGCAGCTGCCTTAGGCTCTCTATCTGGTGTAGCTGCTGACTTAGGCTCACTGCCCGGTTCAGCTGCTGTCTGAGTGACTGGGGTAGCTGCTAATTTATCTCCCTGCCCCCCTGCCTCCATCTGCTGCCCTACAGTATCCAGCAGTGTGCGATAAGCGTATGCCAAGGCCCAGCTTATCGCAACAATCCTTTTGTCCTTGGAATCTTCCTGGCACTTTTCTCTCAAGTATTTCCCCACCACAGCTGGGTTCTGAATGTGTTCACATGGAAAGTCCCAGGCTATAGGGTCAGAAAATTCCTTCAGGGTTTGGCCTATGTCCTCCCATTCTCCACACCACTCAGGGTTTTTTACACCTGGGCCTGCTTCAGGGCCTACTTCTGGGTCGGGGGTCTTATCAGCCCCTCTGGAAATCTCAGACCTCATTCTAGAAAGACTGCAAACCACATAGAGGAAGCTCACCAGATGAAATACCAGGAAGGTGGTATCTTTAACACTCAGGGGACACTGAACATTCCCCAAAAGTGATGTAACCGATTCAAAAGATAAGAGGGACAGGCAAGACTGAAAAACTTCATCCCCTCTTCCTCCTCTAACAAAGCGGGTGCAATTATTCATAAATTCCCAAAACATGCTGCTGGAGCTAGGACGCAGGGTAGGACGAAAAAACCATAAGCTAAACATTCCTGGCATAAACTCCAGTGCCTGTATAAACTTCCTATAAATCATGATCACTGAGCCAATCAGAATAGCAATCCTAATCTGTGCACCTCTAGTGTAAAAGCTATGTGTTAGGGACAACACTGGGGCTAATTCTGAATAAGAAAACAAGCCTAGAGACCAAAAGGGTATTAAAACCTCAAAGAAACCTAGGGAACAGAAATACAGCAAGGACTCCATTCCAAGAGACATTAGGAATTCAAGGAACAACATGGCTACTGACTACTTTATCCCCACACCAAGTACAACCAAAATGCAATCAATAATCAATACAAGTTTTTTCCACTCTCTCGAGCCCCACGATTGGGCGCCAAATAATAAATGTATGTCCTGGTTTAGGGCAAATTTGGGAGGAAACCTCCAAATGGGGGTTCCTCGGGAGAGAAAAACCTAAATGGCCCCTCCCCCAGTTGGTCCGGGGAAAGAACTTCCTCAGAGAAAAGTGGAAAAAACTATTTATTTAACAAACAAGCTGCCCACAAGCATAGGAATGAATAATATGAAACAATAAAACCTCTCGCTGGTCCGAAAAGAGATGGCAAAACTGAGGGAAGTCCTTGCCGTGTGTTAGCTCAGCTCTTTCAGTCTCTGATCAGTCTGGGTCCCCTTCGGCGCTGGAAAATCCTCAGATCCAGGCCCGGGGTGGGCCACAGGTGCAGTTCCTGGTGCTCCCCTGGGTTTTCAGTCCCGAACAGATTTAAACAGTCCCAAGAAAAAAAAGAAAAGGGAAAAAAACAGTCCAGGAAGCTTTTTTGCCTCAGCTAGCTAGACTAACTAAAAAGGGAAAAAAACCCCTCTCCTGCTGCTGTCCGTGCATCCGATGAACACACACACCCCAAGGACGATGACGAAGGAGTAGGAGTGAAAAATGTTTTCCCAAAACAAACTGCGTGCGTCTTCTTCCCTGCTCCTCTCAGAATCAGTCTTAAAGGTACAGAACACACACAGCACAGACAGAACAGATGATTGGTGATACAGGCATCATAGTCACCCTAGGACACAGTGCTTCTGTGATAACATAATTAAGAAGGAGAAAAAACTGCTTCACAACAGCAGCTGGGAGAGAGGAGCAAGAACACGTGAGACGAACAACTCTGCAGACACCCAGGTCAGTGGAGGAGGGAGAGGAGGTGCTGCAGGCACTGGAACCCTGCAGCCCGTGGTGCAGACCATGGCGAAGCAGCTGTGCCCCTGCAATCCACAGAATTCAACAGGTATGCAGAGATCCACTCGAAGCCTATGGAGGACCCAAAGCTAGGGCAGCAGGGGGATGTGCCCTGAAGGAAGCTGTGACCCTGTGAAGAGTGGAGCTCATGCTGGAGCAGGTTTGCTGGTAGGACTTGAGACTTGGTGGGGCACCTATGCTGGACCAGTCTGTTCCTGAAGGACTGCACACCATGAAAATGACCCACTCTGGAGCAGTTCATAAAGAACTGTCTCCTGTGGGAGGGGCCCCACAATGGAGCAGAGGAAGAAGTGGCAGAGGCAATGTGTGATGAACTGACCACAACCCATGTTCCTCATCCCCCTGTGCCACTTGGGGGAAAGGAGACAGAAAACTGGGGAGTGAAGTTGAGCCTGGGAAGAAGGGAGAAGTGTCAGGGGGAAGGTGTTTTAAGACATTTTCTTATTTCTCATTACCCTACTCTGATTTGATTGGTAAAAAATTCAATTAATTTTTCCTAGCTGAGTCTGGGACAGTAATTGCTGAGTGACCTTTCCCTGTCCTTATCTCAATCTGCAAGGCTTTCATTATATTTTCTCTTCCCTGTCCAGCAGAGGGGAGGTGATAGCATGACTTTGGTGGCACCTGGCAGCCAACCAAGGTCAACCCACCACAATAGTTTCTTCAGCTAAAAAGAACAGATGAAGATTATACAAGGGTGAATCTCCACAGCAACAGCTTCCATTGCAACTCACAATATTGTGATTTAACATGCAGATATTGCAACTTGATATAATGCTTAGACTATTATTAACTAATAATGGATGGTATTACTATCCTTGGAGATATTCAAAAGTTGTCTGGACATAGTCCTAGGCAGCTGGCTCTGCGTGGCTATGTTTGAGCAGGGGGCTTGGACAAGATGACCTCCAGAGGTCTCAACCTCAACCACTCTGATTCTGTTAAATAGATTATCTGTATTATCAAATGATGGTAAAAGCTGTTCTGTACCATTTTCATGGGTGCTCATAGTGATGCTAGTAGGCATCCTTCTTTATGCTTTTAATTTTGAGACACTGTAACAAGTTTTGAAGCTAAAAGTATCTGTGCATAGAAAAGATCTGTGTACAGTCTTTTAAAGCATGCAGTGATTTATAATTTGTTTTGAATGAAAGACTGTTTAAAGTCAAGCAAATACACAGAAAATGGCATAAAAGGAGTTGTGAGTGTCATTGGTAGATTGTTGCAATTTACTCTAATAGTCTCTTTTTAAAAAACAGAGTAAGTGGAACAGTTCTAACTTACCTGGGGTTCAGTAAAGTATTTGAAATGGGATTGCAATCTGATAACATTTAGGATTTGAGAGATGCGACCTGCAAAGGGTTTCTAGGAACTGTCATGGGATTGATCTGATTAATATTTTTTTATACTCTACTGTTGGAGGTTATGATTTTTCCTTTTTTTTTTCCTTTCAGGGAATTTTGTCAGATTTGTTGCCTAAGAGATGATAACAACTGGTACTTAAGAGAGACAAAATAAGGGGCCAAGGTGGGGGGAAGGGGTGTAGCTGGCTGCCACGTCTTAGCCAGGGGCTTTTCTCTTGGGAAGGGCAAATACTGCAAGATTTTTGGCTGGGGGGGTGTCAGGAAAATTAATCCAAAAACGCCAGAGGCTTATGTCCAAAAAGGAGGCAGAGGAGTCCTGTTACTTTATTCAAATAAAGGAAGAGGTCATGGGGCATTCCCCATGGGGTGTCTCAAATTTTTGGAGGACACCCTCTCCCCAAACCCCTCCCTCTTGCTCCACCCTGAGGTCTACCTCCCTGATGACATCATCTGAGTGCCGGACCATTCCCCCCAAGGTCTGGAGGCCCCGCCCTGCCTCTGGTTCCCACGGTAATCACTCTGGTTCCCACGCCTCCTCCCTCCCTTCAGATGACTGCAAAATAGGGGAGGATGAGTCAGAAGCAGAGAATTCCAACTGCAGCATGATTCCAATGCTGACCCCAGTTACCTATAAGAGATCCAGGGGTGGAAATGCCATAAATGCCACCTGGAAACCGATTCCCCAAAGCGCAGTTAAAGATTTATGTAAAGGTCTAAAAGAATATGGGCGTAATAGCCCTTATTTTAGAGATTGCTTAAGTGCTCAGCTTACAGGGGTTGTGGTTGTCCCAGCTGATCTAAAGCATCTTGTCAAATGCCTTAGTGATTCCACAGAATACAGACTGTGGGAGGCTTTATGGGAAAGTTTGCTGAAGGACGGCCTCCCTGGTTTGTTGAAAGATACAGGAATCCAAAATTCAACAGATGCCACCTTGGAGGTATCTGGGCCTCGAGATCGGAAAGCGGACAATTGGCAATTAAGACCAAAATTAAGACCCTGGCAGATGCCCATCAGCTGTGTGGACCTTTGAATTGGGTGAGGCCTTGGCTGAGTCTGACCACCAAGGACCTAGTCCCTCTTTTTGATTTGTTAAAAGGGGGAAAAGAGCTGATCTCTCCTAGGGTCCTCACCCCAGAGGCACCAAAAACGCTGGAAAAGGTCCAGGTAACTATGTCCACCAGGCAGGGGAGCAGACACAACCCTGACCTGCCCTTCCGATTTATAATTCTCAGAAGGTTTCCACATCTCCATGGGGTGATTTTTCAGTGGGACAAAGTGAACAACAGCTCAAAGAAGGATCAGGACAGGATGGATCCTCTCTTGATAATAGAGTGGGTCTTCCTGAGCCACCAGAGGTCCAAGAGAATGACACAGCCACAGGAGCTAGTGGCTGATCTGATCCGGAAGGCTAGGACCCGGATTAGGGAATTAGGCAGCTGTGATTTTGAATGCATTCACATTCCAATTAGGCTTTAATCAGGCCAAATTACAAAGGCAATGTTGGAACACCTGCTTGAGGAAAATGAAGCACTGCAGTTTGCTCTGGATTCATACTCAGGACAAATTTCAATTCATTGGCCTGCCCACAAAATTTTTAATTCAGATGCCCAATTCACATTGACACTTATAGAAGTCCGCTTTTTGGGGCTGCTTACCGGATAGCTCGCCCCCCGGGATTCTATAGGTCAGAGGTTTGCTGCTCAGGATCCCAGACAGAAGCGTGGAAGGCGGCGTGGAAGAGAGTGGCTCTCGCTGGGTTTTAGATGGTTTATTTCTCCAGGAAAACCTCTCAAGGGCATGATAAAAATAGATAACCTATATATTGATCGGGCAGGAAATTAATAACCTTTAGAGATATAGTAGAAACGGGGCAGGGGATGGGGGGAGGTGTGTGGTTTTTTTTCTCTTTTTCGTCTCTCTTTTCACTCACATACTACCAGCACCGGAGACTCACGGAGAGGGGAGGACGAATGCCAGCTACCCCCTCACCCACACAAAGGGAGGATGATGGTGCTAAGAGCCGCTTTCAAAAGGGACAATGGAAGGGCGCCGATCTTCGGGAGCAGACATCTACAAGTGAAAGACTGTGGCCGGGTGGAGTGGGGAAACCAGATCTCCAAGTCCATGATAAAATCTCTGCCATCAGCAACGAGACCTCCAACCATACACCTCCCACCGGGTCTCCTGTGTCTCCAAACTTCTACAGTACACAACCAACGTCTGGAAAAACATCCCCATTTTTACTCATCCGGAGGTCCCATACAAACTGGGCCTCAGCAAAATTATAAACTCTAAGAAAGGACTCATGTTTATTAAAATTCATTGTATGAAGGGAAAAGCCTAGCCGGGGGGAAGAAATAGCGTATAAAAAAGGGGACTTTACAGAATGGCGCTGAAACAGGCGTCCCGAAAACCTGGCATGGGCCGGTCTTGGGTCTGTTTCCACGTTCGAATGGGATTGGGCTTCGCTGTGGCTGTGATCTTCGCAGGTTGTTTTATTTGGTCAATTGTTGTTGCTTTTTTTGTTGTCTTTTTCGTGTCTCGAATTCTTTAATTGGGAAAATTAAAAACTGCAATTTTTTTATTCTCGTTTGGTGCACTTCATTTATAACAGGCAGATGGAAGGCAGAGAGGGTCCCGCATCCCAGGTGCAAGAGAGCGAAAATTCCTCTGGGCTCACCTTAAGTACCCAGGGGCGTCTTTTGGGCAGGAAAGGGCCCGGGACCAATTGCCAGTAAGGTACATTATAAAGACAATGGATGTAGGTGGCATCTAAATTACCTTGACAAATCAGGGGCTTCATCCCCAGAATCTTCTAACTCTAGCAGGGTGATTGACACAGGGAGGTTCAAGGGCCACACCATCAGGGGGGTTTAAGGGGGGGATTGGGACAGAACCATTACAAACATACAGAATATTGGAAAACCCAAATCCCGCACTGCTACAGAAAGTGTTCAGAGCAGGAAACCTTTGGATGCCCTGACAGTTTTCACTGACGTGTCCGGAGGGTCTCACAAGTCAGTCATGACTAAGAAAGACCCTCAAACTCAGCAATGGGAGACAGATGTTGCTGAAGTGGAAGGATCACCTCAGGTTGCTGGGTGGGCCACTGTCATCAGGGCATTTGAAAGGTTCTCTGAACCATTCAATTTAGTCACAGATTCTGCGTACGTTGCAGGAGTAGTGTCCAGAAATGAACAGTCAGTATTGCAGGAGGTGTCCAACCCTGCACTTTTCCAACTGCTCTTGAAGCTTGTGAAGTTAGTTTCCCACCGAGAGCAACCCTTTTATGTGATGTACACGAGATCACACACAGATTTGCCACGGTTCATCGCTGAGGGAAATAGGAAGGCTGATGCTCTTGCTGCCTCTGCAGAAATGGCCCCACTGCCAAACGTGTTTGAGCAGGCAAAGATCAGCCATCAACTGTTCCATCAGAATGTGCCAGGTCTGGTTGGCCAGTTCAATCTCACCCGGAAACAGGCCAATGCAATTGGGGCCACCTGTCCCACCTGCCAAAAGCCTGCACTCCCCACTCTAAGTGCGGGAGGAAACCCCAGAGGCCTTAACAGCTGTGAGGTGTGGCAAATAGATGTCACACACTTCCCACAGTTCGGGAAACAAAAGTACATGCACATCTCAGTGGACATGTTTTCTGGTGCAGTTTATGCCTCCGCCCACACAGGAGAAAAAATCCAGGGACGCCATAAAACACTTGGTCCAGGCCGTCTCCTTCATGGGTATCCTGAAGGTCTTAAAGACAGACAACGGGCCCGCATACAAGTCCGAGGAGTTCCGCAGTTTCCTGCAGCAATGGGGAGTGGAACATAAAAAAGGCATCCCACACTACCTGACAGGCCAAGCAGTGGTGGAAAGGACCAACCGAGACCTAAAAACGGTCCTCAGTCAGCAACAGCAGGTCTTGAAAACTGAGTACCCCTGAATCCGGTTGGCCAAGGGTTCACAATGAACTTCTTAAACTGTTCGAGATTCTGAATCCGCCAATCATTTGGCACATTGGAGGGAGCCAGCAACTGGCTCTGAGGGCAAAACCACCGGTCCTTGTAGCAGATTTTCTGAGAAAAGGAGGGCATGACCTGTCTTTGGAGTGAGATGTTGAACTACCCAGCTGAAGCCTGCCTGGCTGAGGCTTGGCCTTGAAGGCCTTGAAGCCTTGAAGCTGTTGCGCAGGTGAAATTACTTGTGGTGCAGCAGAATTTAGATGTTAAGGTGTTATTCTTATATAGTAGGTTTTCTGAAGGGCACTGAGAGCAATTATTAGTGGGCACGTTTAGCCACCTTAAGTATAAGTTAAACAATGTGTGTTTGCATTTTCTCCTGCACTGAATACCAATGAAAATGTCGCTCTAACTGTAAACTATTGTCCTGGATTAGGGCAAATTTGAGAGGAAACCTCCGAATGGGGGTTCCTCTGGAGAGCAAAACCTAAATGGCCCCTCCCCCCAGTTGGTCTGGGAAAAGAACTTCCTCGGAGAAAAGTGGAAAAAACTATTTATTTAACAAACAAACTGCCCACAAGCATAAGGAATGTATGATATGAAACAACAAAACCTCTCGCTGGTCCGAAGAGAGAGAGAGATGGCAAACTGAGAGAAGTCCTTGTCGTGAGTTAGCTCAGCTCTCTCAGTCTCTTATCAGTCCCGGTCCCTTTCGGCGCTGGAAAATGCCCAGGTCCAGGCCCGGTGGGCCACAGGTGCAGTTCCTGGTGCTCCCCTGGGTTTTCAGTCCAGAGCAGATTTAAACAGTCCCAAGAAAAAAAAGGGAAAAGGAAAAAAAACAGTCCAGGAAGCTTCTTGCCTCAGCTAGCTAGACTAACTAAAAAGGAAAAAAAA
>VZDJ01000265.1:43710-54522 GCA_008694505.1 Cyanoderma ruficeps | reverse complement strand
ACGTGAATCTCAGTTTGATGGGTGAAAATGACCCATGTGGTGATGCTGGGGGAGACTTGGGGCTTTGATGGATGCATTCTGCAGTTTCCCTGTGTCTGCAGTTGCAGAAGTGGCAGGGGATGTGAGTGGGGACAGCAGGCAGGGTTTGTGCCAAGCAGGGTCTGTACCGCGGGCAGGTGGCCAAACCCGTGTGCAGGGCAGGTCCAGCACTGTGAGCTGCTCCCTGGCTCGCCTCCTGCACACATCTCAATCTCCTTGTGCGTCATTTTCTACCCTCCCTCCTCTCTCCTCCTCGCTTTTAATCTTTGCTTAACTTGTTGTGCAGGCAATTGCAGGGAATTTTTTGAATGGTGTCCTAGGGTGAGTATGATGCCTGTATCACCAATCGTCTGTTCTGTCTGTGCTGTGTGTGTGTTCTGTACCTTTAAGACTGATCCTGAGAGGAGCAGAGAAGAAGACGCACGCAGTTTGTTTTGGGAAAACAGTTTTCACTCCTACTCCTTCGTCATCGTCCTTGGGGGGGGTGTGTTCATCGGATGCACGGACAGCAGCAGGAGTTTTTTTCCTTTGGCTTTGGAGTTAGTCTAGCTAGCTGAGGCAAAAAAGTTTCCTGGACTGTTTTTTTCTTTTTCTTTTTTCTTTCTTGGGACTGTTTAAATCTGTTCGGGACTGAAAACCCAGGGGAGCACCAGGAACTGCACCTGTGGCCCACCCCGGGCCTGGATCTGAGGATTTTCCAGCGCCGAAGGGGACCCAGACTGATCAGAGACTGAAAGAGCTGAGCTAACACACGGCAAGGACTTCCCTCAGTTTTGCCATCTCTTTTCGGACCAGCGAGAGGTTTTATTGTTTCATATTATTCATTCCTATGCTTGTGGGCAGCTTGTTTGTTAAATAAATAGTTTTTTCCACTTTTCTCTGAGGAAGTTCTTTCCCGGACCGACTGGGGGAGGGGCCATTTAGGTTTTTCTCTCCCGAGGAGCCCCCATTTGGAGGTTTCCTCCCAAATTTGCCCTAAACCAGGACAAGAGCCTTGCTCAAGATCTTCATTGGAAGAAGTTTTTCAGCTGTTGCAGAATCTGGGACAATGAAATAGCATTTTAATAATTGAAAATCATTTAAATTTACATGTGTTGTTGTTAACAGTCATAAATTGTTATTTGAAGTATTTTAAGGTGTTGGGTTTGAACTTCTCCCTGAAAGATTTTAGTTTTAACAAGAGTTGTGCATTTTCCATCAAAGTACACCTTTTTACTAACCTATGGGAAAGAGCTTGCTTGTGTTTCTGTAGATACAGAACACAGGTGAATTCCTATGAAGAGCGTGGAAATCATGTCAGGCGCAGAAACTGCCGACGGCCTCTAGAATGAAGTGAGCACACAGAAGTAGACCGGTATCAAAACTGTAACCGTCTTTTCATTCTGTGTGCAAGGACTTTTGAGCTTGAGTTATATGAATCTGCCTGACCGTTCTCAATCAATCTACAAGCAGCTCTCACAGCTGAGAAGTAACATGGGAAAGCTTGTAGTTGTTAATACTCCTTTTGCTAGTTGGATCCAGGATCTCATCTATTTTGGTGTCATTGTCTTTATTGTTATTATAGTTATTTTAGTTGTTATGCCTTGTTTGTTAAAATGTATGCAAAAATTAGTTTGCCATGCCTTCAACTCAGTCTGAGTAGTTCAAAAAAGAAAAAAGGGGATTTGTAGCAGATTTTCTGAGAGAAAGAGAGCATCATCTGTACTTAGAATGAGATATTGAACTACCCAGCTGAGACCTGCCTGGCTGAGGTTTGGCCTTGAAGGCCCTGAGGCCTTGAAGCTGTTGCGCAGGTGAAATCACTTGTGGCACAACAGAAATTAGATGTTAAGGTATTATGGTTAGATAGTGGGTTTTCTAGAGGTCACTGAGAGCAATTATTAGTGGGCACATTTTAGCCACATTAAGAGTAAGATAAACAATGTGTCTTTGCATTTTTCTCTTGCTGTATGCCAATGAAAGTGTCGCTGTAACTATAAACTATATAGAACTGTATATAACCTGCCATCTTAAGCAGACTAAACGGAGAACGTGATTAACCTTATTGGTCAGACATATGTTGCTCTCGGCTCAACCTCTCTTTATTTTAAGAGTTCCCTGCTTCAGCGAACAACAGCCTGCAGCAAGGTGGGACTTAGCAGTGAATATACAAAGTAGCAAGGGGAAACATGGTCACAGACTGGGCCGTGAAAGAAACGTGAAAAGAAGCACACGAACACAACCACTGACAAGATTGCTAGCCGCAGGATCAGCGCAGTGGAAAAGAAACTCAACCGGCAAAGATACAAAGTTGCCAGTGCCATTCTGCAAACAGTGTGGGACACACAGATACAACCACTGAGTCGTGGGGAGGCACCGGTCTGAAGAACTGTGGAATACAGCATGACCATTGAGTCGGGCAGGGAGGTCACCGTGATGCCTTAAGTTTTAGCTTTCATGTTTTCCGGATTCTGTGCTGCCAAAGGGTGTAGTTCTGAGCCTCATATTAAGTGTTAGTAAACTCTCTTCACAGAGTAGGTAGAAAAAACAAATCCCTTTTCTGATGAAGACCAAGGAGAACAAGTACAAGTTTCAGGCCCAAAAGCATAAACAACAGTGGACTGAAGAAGGAAAACAAGAAGGATGATACTTCACAACCCAAAGCAGTAATTGGACAATTAAACCCTGTTATAAATGCACATTATAAAGTTGGCTTTTCGCAAATATTAAAATGAATACTATATGAATAATGTAGGTAGGTTTTACTGTATTTTCTGTTATTATTAATAGAAGTTTAGAAATGTGATTAATTTTTTTTTTGAGTTGTAACATAGTGTTAAAAGTAAAGACTGGGTTTTTTTTGTAACATCTAAACATCTAAAAACCGCTCAGACCAGAAGGTAAGGGGGGATCCTCCTGCATTCCTGAATTAACTAGATGAAGATAGTGGTGAACCAAAAGCTACAGGAAGGAATTTATTGATCTCCTGGTATCAGAAGAATGAGACATAGGATGACAAAAAGGCGCCAACAAGACCTTTATCTACAAGAAGTAATGAAATGTTAATTTGGTGAAATGGGACAGGTTGGGGGGGAGAAAACCAAGAGAACATCTGAACTCAAAGGAATGTCTGAATAATGCATTAGGGTCGATTGACTATGTAACATACTGATCCTTAAAAACAAGGGATCTGAAGTATTGATGATTGAGGAGAGACAGGAAGACTGATTCAGTGATCAGAATTCGATTTTACTCAGGTTTTCCAAAAGCTTATATACCATTTCAGGAAGGTTAATAATTTCCACTACAATAATTAGGTTAAAAGATCATACAAACAACTTAGGCATTTTACAACATCTTTCTTGCAGGGGGTTGATTGAATCTCTCCTCTTCCTGTAAGCAGGTTCAATCCCATCTTCTCTAGTGTCAGAGTTCTGTTTGTTCCTGCCATGGCATCCTGGTTATGGAACCAGTCATGCTAATTAAGTCTGTCTTACTCTCTGTCTTGTGTATTCCCACACTGAAGGGGTAAGATGTGCTCTCTGGCTGTTCGCCAGGCACCCTCAGCCGAGAACTTTTTGCTTTATTTCTGTCTCCTATTTGTCTTTTTATTTTTTATTAAACTTACACATTTTTCTAAAAAAGTGAACCTGGTTTTTCACAACCCTAATATGCAAATGGACCAAAACTTATACAAGTGTAAGACCTCCTGACCGTTTGTCCATTTTGTGACCACTTTAAGTCCACCTTGGCTCTTGTCCTGCCCAATGTGTACCCTTAAAGGCCCTTCAATAAATATCCACTTTATTCTCTAGCTCTTTTCAGTCTCTGTTCCAGGTCAGCCTACCCAAGGCATCAACCAAATTGCAGAACACAAACACGGTCCTGAACCGTGGGGAGAAAGCAGTCTGAAGAACTGTGGAACAACAGGGCCTTTGAGTTGGGTAGACACAATCACAAAGTGTGGGGAGACACACCACTGAATAGAACCGTGACATGGAAGACATGCGGAGCAGCGATGAGGGGAGAGGTATGTGTCACGGAAAGAAAGTCTGAACTGTTAGTTAAAAGACGTAAAACATGGGGAACTGTAAGAGACAGTCCGAAGATCCCTCGTCTGCCTCATGACCGTCATCAAGGACAGAGACTGAAACCCCAAGGACAGAGATTGAAAACCCTAAAACCCCAACACAGGAGTTCTGGCCTGGCTAAGGTGGGATGTCTGCCAAGTGTTGCCTGTAGGTGTGTTCGCTGGACCAAAAAACTGGCATGCATTCCCATCATAACCCGTGCAGAAACAATGGGCAAGTCATGGTGTACTGGCTGTGCTTGCTGCCGGACTGGTCTGTCCTGTACTTGTTCCCTCAACAAACCTCTCACTGATCTTCTCACTTTTTGGCCAACTGCCTGTCGTTTTGGAAAGACTATAAAAGTACTACCTAGGTTAACCAAAACTTGAGATCTCCCCACGGAAGAAGACGGATCTATTGGCAGATGGCCACGAGGACTTTGTCTCTTCTGTTGGTAGCTATTCCCCTCTCTTTCTCTCTTTCTATTCTTTGTGTCTCTCTCTTTCTCCTCTATCGCATTACGGTGCTGTGGGCACTCAATAAAGGTGCATTGTTTTGATTAAAACTGTAATCTCTCGTGTCTTTTGCACTCTGAGATCAATAAACGAATCATCACGACCCCCGCTTGTATTAGTGGACCGTGACAGGAACCTAGGGTTACAAATCTCAGCTGAGGAAAAAGTGATAGTATATGTATGGACACTTATATTGGTTAAACAAGGAATAAAACATAATAAAAAGAAATACCGAACTTTGTTGCTATGGTGTAAAAAAATAATGTGAAAGTAGATGTGCAAAATGGCTTATTTGTTGAAAGGTGGGATGAGATGGGGCAGGTATTGTGGGCAGTGGCCATAAAGGAAGATAAAGTACCCACAAAATCGCTACTTAGTTGGTATTTAATTTGAAATTCGTTAAAACAATCAAAATCTGCTGGAGAGACCGCAGCTGCCACTGTGGCCACCCCCCCGCGGTTCCTGGAAACCTTTTGACACGCGGAAAGACTCTAAAACTCAGAGACAGAGTGAGTTTTAAAGTAGGTATGTGATTTATTCAGCACTGAGCGTGATGTGGGATAGCTCCCAAAGGCATGTGTGCCCCTCGCTCATTCGCGTTCTCTTTTAACCTCTAGAATGTTACATATGCATCAAGTTTCGCAATACACCTATGCATAGTCATGGTCTGGCTCCCCCCTCTCCGCTTCGTATGCTAATTGTCGTATCAGTCTTTGCGCCTGTGCAGTTGTCAAGTGTAATATATGTTGCAAAATAATTTGTGCATAAAAATTAAAACTACAGCATTTGTGTAACTAAAGCTAGTGACGGGGGGGGGGGGGGGGACNAACCGATTTGCATCCGGTGATAAAAGGGATTCAGATACTAAGCCAGGATAAGCTGCCTCCAAAAGATGTTTATTCTAAAGGATGTTTTCGTCTGACAAGGCCCCAGTGATATGCATTCGATAATCATTAGCGACAATAAATATAATATTCGTCCTCAAAGATGTTTATTCCAGAACAGAATTCCAGTAAGAATATGAAATAATTCACCCATTCCAGGAAACTTTTCATCAGACCGGCAGCAAGAAAAGAAAAAATACATGAATATGCTAAAAGGATAAGAACAATGAAAGGAGCAGAANCCCCCCCCGCTCAGCCGAGAAAAAAGTATAAAACAGGATCCTGCGAAAGCAGGATTGGTGAACCACGGGGATTCGGAGCGATAGAGTCCGAATCTGGTTCACCCAGTGTCGATCGCCAGGCTCGGCACTGTTTGCTTGTAGCTTATTCAAAACTTATACTTTAATTATTTAATAAATTCTCTTCAATTATAAAATTGGCTGATTCGTTTATAACATCTCTGGTGGGTTGTCTCTGGTGGTCGTCTCAGGGGTCTCAGAGATGAAGAATAGCCTTCCTCAGAGATGAACTTCTGACCCCACTGCCTTGCGCATGCCCACTGATCCTCGGGTCATAGTCCAAGCTATAAGACCGGTTTTATCTGATCCTGGGGGCCCAAGGCACCTGTTATCCCAATATCTCTGTGTCCTAGGGTGACTATGGTGCCTGTATCCCCAATCATCTGTTCTGTGTGTGCTGTGTGTTCTGTACCTTTAAGACTGATTCTGAGAGTGAGCAGGGAAGAAGACGCGCGCAGTTTGTTTTGAAAAAAACACTTTTCACTCCTCCTCACTTTTTTTTTTTTTTCCTCCGCCGTGTTTGGGTGTTCGTCAGATGCACAGACAGCGGCAAGAGAGAAAGTTTTCTTTCCTTTTTAGTTAGTCTAGCTAGCTGAGGCAAAAAAGCTTCCTGGACTGTTTTTTTCTATTCCCTTTTTTCTTGGGACTGTTTAAATCTGCTCTGGACTGAAAACCCAGGGGAGAACCAGGAGCTGCACCTGTGGCCCACCCGGGCCTGGACCTGGGCATTTTCCAGCGCCGAAAGGAACTGATAAGAGACTGAGAGAGCTGAGCTGACTCACAGCAAGAACTTCTCTCAATTTTGCCATCTCTCTCTCTCTTCGGACCAGCGAGAGGTTTTGTTGTTTCATATTATTCATTCCTTATGCTTGTGGGCAGTTTGTTTGTTAAATAAATAGTTTTTTCCACTTTTCTCAGAAGAAGTTCTTTTCCCAAAGCCACTGAGGGGAGGGGCCATTTAGGTTTTGCTCTCCAGAGGAACCCCCATTCAGAGGTTTCCTCCCAAATTTACCCTAAACCAGAACACTCTGGTAATCTTGTATTATTGTCTCCTGTTTTGGTAAGCATCCTACCCTTATCAGGCATCTTTGCATTCCTCCTTGCTATTCTTCCCTTCTCAAGGAAACAGTACAAAGAGCAGCAATACACATCATCTGAATGCCTATTCTTTCATCAATATCTTCTACTTTCTATGATTAACATCCTCTAGTTTCCAATCCCATGTTTCACTTTCAGTTTACACCCCCTGTATCTGTAGGACCATTTCTGTTCCCTCTGAAACATTAATTTTGAAAAATTAAGGACTTTAGTTAAAATAGATATTGCTGAGGTAATACAGACTAACTTCCCTTTGTTAACAGAAGCCAGATTTAAGGAACTAGTAAATCATGAAGCCTGTCAAACTATGTATGTGCATCCTGACTAATCAATGGACTCCAAGAACACAATACAAGCATAAATCAAACAGTGCTGGAAAAACAGGATTTAGTTGTCACGTAACACTAAAAGGTTAAAAAGTCAAAGCGAGGAAGACCCATCTTACTTCATCATTTTGAGACCCCACCCCATAAAAAGACCACCGACCCATTTCAAAGAACAAACTACGCATGCTTAATAGCTTTTTGGCTAATTACCATACGAAGCGGGGAATGGGATGTTGTGTTTTGGGTATTCAATATTCCTGTACATAAAAAGATCCTGTGATCATCTGTAAATTGCATGTGCGTATTTGGGAGCTATCCCGCATGCTGCCCGGCGTCGTAATAAACATACACTTTCTAACTTTAAACTGTTAGAGAGTCTTTGTCCGTCATAGTGGATATCGGTGTTAGATCAATATCCAAATTTTTGTTTAATAATTCGTTTTGGCGAGCCAGCCAGGAGGCTGCTCTCTCTGGCTGAGGGGGCCATCGGGATCTGGGACCCCTCTGGACGCCCACCCAGAATTTCCTGGGAAGAGGGCTCCCACGGCCCCGCTGACACCCCCAGGGAAAGACCAGAGCCTGCTGGAACTACGGACAAAAGGTATGTTTAAAGAAAAATATTGAAAGGAGGTACCTTTGAATAGAGGCAGCTTATAAATCATAAGAGACGTCTTATGCAAAGCAGAGGCTTGACTTGTTTTGGAAACTCCGCGGAGTCTTGTGAATGGTTGGTTTTGTTCCAGGTAAAGCTGGGAACTTGTGACTGCGTTGTGAGTTGGGAGCAGTGGTGGGAGCTAGGCCGCCGGTCTTGTTGGTTTTAGGAGCAGTGGTGGCTCCGATTTCGGCTTGTAGTTTAAAGGTGCACCTTGGTAATCCATAATCTAAGAGGCTAGCCCGAGTTTTGATATGGGAGAGGTCCCATTTTGGGTTGCGGTCCCGCACGCCGGATGTGTGTGTGTATTGCAGACGGATCCATGTCTGTTTGGTGGTCTTGGGGTCTTGTGATTGTGTGCACTTAGGTGGGGAAAAGGATCATTTGTGTACTGTATGTGTTGTGATTTGGGAAAGTTTGTGTTGTAGGCTGTTGCGGTGCATGTTTCGGGTTTTTCTAATGTTTTGTATGTTCTTAGTGGTTTGTCCCAACTTCCACCCCCCTAAACCCCCCAGTGGTGCAACCTTGAACTTCTCTCTGTCAATCACCCTGCTAGAGTTAGAAGATTCTGGGGATGAAACCCCTGATTTGTCCAGGTGAATTAGATGCCACCTACATCCTTTGTCTTTCTAATACACCTTTCTAACAATTGGTCCCCGGCCCTTTCCTGTCTGGAGACGACGCCCCATGGTACTTAACCCAAGGGCAGAGGAATTTTCGCTCTCTTGCACCTGGGCTCCTGGGACCCTCTCTGCCTTCCACCTACCTAGAGAGGTTTCCTGGAGAAATAAACCATCAGAAAACCCACCGAGAGCCGCTCTCTTTTCTCACAAGCCACAATCACGCTTCTGCCTGAGATTCAGGGCCTGAAAACTCTGACCTATAGATTCCCGGGGCCAGCTAACCGGTAACAGCAGCCCCAAAAAGGGAACTTCTATAGGGGTGAACGTGAGACAGGCTTCTAACGCACTTTGCCTCCCCTTCATTCACTGAAATTTTACTACCAAAGGTTCAGTTTTTATACTTTTTAGTTTCTCCGAGGCAGGGTTTTCTTTTGTTTAGTTGTCTGAGTGTTGATATTCATTGTTCTCCTTTTGGGATTCTGATTTTTCTGAGTGGGCTTTCAGGGAAGCAGAATAGATGTCTGGGTGACTATTGGGAAAACAGAATAGATGTCTGGGTGACCATTGCAGACTATATTTAGTTTCTTTCGGGCAGATGTCTTTGGTTGTTAAGCATGCCTGCTGTTTTATTTCTAGGGGAGCCACATCCATTCATGTGCTGATTGCCTAAATCTTCTTCCGTTCTACCCCTCCTGGTCCTGGAGTTTGTTGGCAAATTGCTCTTCTCTGCTTTTAAATTCTTTATTTCTTAGGCAAAAATTAATACACGGAGGTTATTTATAATACTATCAAAGGCATATTGCTAGGTCTTGAGAGACACTAGCTGTACGGCTTGGATAGATGAGAAAGACTATATATTGAGTAAAGGAATTTACTCACTTTAAAGAAGAAGTGGGGAATGAAACATTAATTTTGAAAAATTAAGGACTTTAGTTAAAATAGATATTGCTGAGGTAATACAGACTAACTTCCCTTTGTTAACAGAAGCCAGATTTAAGGAACTAGTAAATCATGAAGCCTGTCAAACTATGTATGTGCATCCTGACTAATCAATGGACTCCAAGAACACAATACAAGCATAAATCAAACAGTGCTGGAAAAACAGGATTTAGTTGTCACGTAACACTAAAAGGTTAAAAAGTCAAAGCGAGGAAGACCCATCTTACTTCATCATTTTGAGACCCCACCCCATAAAAAGACCACCGACCCATTTCAAAGAACAAACTACGCATGCTTAATAGCTTTTTGGCTAATTACCATATGAAGCGGGGAATGGGATGTACCAGAGTTATGAATATGCATTTGTGTTTTGGGTATTCAGTACTCCTGTACATAAAAAGACCCTGTGATCATCTGTAAATTGCGCATGTGTATTTGGGAGCTATCCTGCACGCTGCCCGGCGTCGTAATAAACATACACTTTCTAACTTTAAACTGTTAGAGAGTCTTTGTCCGTCATAGTGGATATTGGTGTTAGATCAATATCCATATATTTTTTTTAATAATTCACCTCTGCCCACGAGCGACAGGAAAATTACCTTTTGAGTCCGTTTTTGTAGTGAAATGACTGCTTTTAGATGCTTTTTAATCCAAGCCACGTGGGGAAGCCGGGGGACAAAGAACCAAGAAACCGACTCGGGAGCGGGCGATCCCCATGTCAGTAATTGTCCCTTCTACCCCGTGCCTGGGCGTGGAGGCAGGACCGGCGGGAAAGCCTCTGTTGCATACCCCCGCGGCCCGGCTCAATTGACCCTCTCAGTGCAGCCACCGGCCGGCCGGGAGGTTCCCGGGCACGGCCAGCGGCCGCATTCCAATGGAGGCGGCGGATCCCACGCCAAGCCCGCAAAAGGACAAAGGACGGGGCACCCGGATGCGGAAATGAGAACTGTTTGCGGCACGGAGTCGCCGCACAGGGGCCGCACGCACCGAGTCGCTCGGCCTGGCTCTGCCACTCCCTCTCTGTCTTGGCTCTCCGGAGTTTCCCCGGGTGGTCACGGAAACCTTTCCCTTCCCCGTGGGAGAGTTGCCCACGTCGACAACGCTTGGTAACATCGGCGGGATGGGTGCTGTGCCAGGCTGTGCGGGGGAGGGGGAGGGGGGCGAGGGAATCCAGTGACTGTTTCCTAGCCCAATCTGCAACTGTTTGTCTTTGTAAAATACCTCTTTAATTAATGAAGCGAAGTTGCACAGAATTCGCCTCACTAGAAAGAACAAAAGATCGCTTCCCGGCTGCGTGAATTCCTGTACTCCGGTGAGGCTCTGCAGTGGCCTGAGTTTTCTCCTGCTGCGGCGCGGCGGGTCGCGCGCCCCCCCCCCCCCCCCCCCCC
>VZDJ01000265.1:21257-31712 GCA_008694505.1 Cyanoderma ruficeps | reverse complement strand
GTAGGCCGAAAAAACCATAAGCTAAACATACCTGGCACAAACTCCAGTACCTGTATAAACTTCCTATAAATCATGATCACTGAGCCAAACAGAATAGCGATCCTAATCCGTGCATCTCTAGTGTAAAAGCTATGTGTTAGGGACAACACTGGAGCTAGTTCCGAATAAGAAAACAAGCCTAGAGACCAAAAAGGTATTAAAACCTCAAAGAAACCTAGGGAACGGAAAAACAGCAAGGACTCCATTCCAAGAGACATTAGGAATTCAAGGAGCAACATGGCTACTGACTACTTTATCCCCACACCAAATACAACCAAAATGCAATCAATAATCAATACAAGTTTTTTCCACTCTCTCGAGCCACGTGTTGAGCACCAATTGAAAATGTATGATCCTGGTTTAGGGCAAATTTGGGAGGAATCGTCGGAATGGGGGTTCTTCTGGAGAGCAAACCTAAATGGCCCCTTCCCCCAGTTGGTCCGGGAAAATGAACTTCCTCGGAGAAAAGTGGAAAAAACTATTTATTTAACTAACAAACAGCCCACAAGCATAAGGAATGAATAATATGAAACAATAAAACCTCTCGCTGGTCCGAAGAGAGATGGCAAAACTGAGAGAAGTCCTTGTCGTGAGTTAGCTCAGCTCTCTCAGTCTCTTATCAGTCCCAGTCCCCTTCGGTGCTGGAATATGCTGAGGTCCAGGCCTGGTGGGCCACAGGTACAGCTCCTGGGGCTCCTCTGGGTTTTTCAGTCCCGAGCAGATTTGAACAGTCCCAAGAAAAAAAGGAAAAAAACCAAAAAAACAGTCCAGGAAGCCTCTTTGCCTCAGCTGGCTAGACTAACTAAAAGGAAGAAAAAACCTCTCTCTCGCCGCTGTCTGTGCATCCGACGAACACCCAAGGACGAAGAAGAGCTGTGGAGGAGTGAAAACTTTTTTCAAAACAAACTGCACTCTTCTTCTTCCCTGCTCACTCTCAGAACCAGTCTTAAAGGTACAGAACACACAGCACACACAGAACAGACGATTGGGGATAGAGGCACCATAGTCACCCTAGGATATCCTGTCCTGGCTAAAACCCGGACACTTAAGTTATCAACTAAGTATTAAGTTCTTTCAAGTTTAAATGTTAAGGCTAAGTAGTGCTGTTGGGCCTTTAGGCATAAACTGTTGGTCAAGTCCAGTCCAGGGCTCAGTTTAGCACGGGGGTCTACTCTGAACCTTGTGACTCAACAGGAGGGTCTTCCATATTCCTTTTTATCCTTACCCTTTCCTATCCTTTTCTCTTCCCCTCCGCCTCCCACCATCCCCTGCCTCCACATACATAGTTTTGGGTTTATTTCAATTGGGATTGATTGACTTTGGACTTCTGTTTGCTGTTTCTCTGTGTGCTTTAACCATCTAGTAAGAAGTAGAATGAACCTTGCCAAGGAACTTTGTCGTGCTTTCACTTTTATATTAAACCTGTTTTTGCGAATACCTTTGCTGGTGATTCCTAATGCAACCATAAAACACTCATTCATGACATCCCCGAAGCCCTCTGACCCATTTCCAGAAAGGTCTGAAAGAAAAGACTACACATGATAACTAATTTTCGTAGAAATTGAGAAACTTATCTTCAGGGCGGGGAACCCTATACATAAAAAGGTGCTCCCACCAAGCTGGGGTGGTACCCCCAGCATCCTAGACATCCCATCAGCTGGATTGATCCTAAAGCTAGGACTAATGATGTCTTTTTCTCTCTTTCTCTGTCCTCCTCTTTAATCTCTTCCTTTTCATTTTACTCCTTTAGCCAAATGCCAGTGCTGTGTGCTTATATAGTAGGTTAGGGACTCATACCAATTCCCATGCCAAGTGTGTAATTTACTCATAAAGCTTTGTGAGTTTTTGCAGACCCTCTGAGTTTTGTCATTCCTTTTGACCACAGGCATTTACAAATGTTGGGTGGTCCCTTTCCTTAAGGGTGGGATGCCACAATTGGTTAGTTATGGATTTCTGGTACATGTTCTGCACTGAGGAAGTAGGCTGCTTTGTTCTGTCATTTCTGGGCCACCTATGATAACCGTCTTTTCTGCAACCCAAAGATCAAATACATTGGGATTGACCTAAACCTGCTATGAAAAAGGTTTTATCTACCAGGCCAGCCTCTGCTTTTAAAGCAAATACTTTGATACTCCATTAGTAGATGAGATTCAGGAATGAATCTGAGCCCTTCATCCTGTGAGAGGATGCATACAGAGGTGCCCATGCAGAGTGCAAGGTAGTGAGGTCTCACAGACATACATCCACCCACACCACTGCTCCCTGAGTAGGGTTAGGGCCACAAAGGTTAGCAGATAACCTCAGTTAATTATCTGAACTGAGAGAAGACCAAATAGTAAAACAAAAGGAAAGTGATAAAAGTTACAGGTAAGTATAATTAAAAGTGTTTTTTAAAAAACTCTTTAAAAACAGGGATTACAACCTATCCATTTAGCAGCCCTAAAGATTCTCTGACAGACTAGGAACATCTCAAGTGGATTAAAACCTGCCCTGGAAGTGTCATACACTGTAACATTGACAAAAAGTGTTATAAATGAGGTGACCCAAATTGAATCAAAAAAATCAAAGTTTTATTTTTCCAAATTGATCAAAATGATTTGCAAAAATAATAAAAACAGAAAAATAGAAAAACAACAAACAGTCAATTTTGCAATGAAACCCAGCAGAGTTTCTGGCCACAGCAGAACCTGATCAGGCTGGGAGACAGACACCAGATTGGCCCTCGCCAGATCCTTGGTCGTCTGTTCCGAGGTGCTGTTTTGGAACCCAGTTTTTATACAGTTTATTTCCCTCCGGGCGAAGCCTTTTCCGTGGAGATGGTCGGATTATGATATTCATGTGCTTTTTCATTCAGTTTCAACTCCTTTCTGAGCTGAATCTGAATGGAGTCCCCGGATTTGGCGTGAGTGGCTTTCAGGTGCAAAGGGAGGTCCCCCTTTCTAAACGGTCTTGCTGTAGATTTTGGGGGGCCCCTGCTCCGTGGGTGTAGTTTTCGGTTGTCCGGAGATAATGGTGGTGCTCGCTCGGCCCTTTTCACTTGCAGATTGAGAGATGAGCGCTCCTCCGCGGATTTCTCCTGGCAGCTGCAGCTGCCACTGCAGCTGTGGTCTCTGATGACCTGTGAATTTTACTCCCCATCCCCAGATTAATATATAGGATATTTTATAACAATAGGCATAATGTAGTGATGACCAAAGACTCTTGTAGTCTCATAGGGATGCAACAGTACTGCGACAGTGTGGGGTGCTGCAGCTTTGGGACATGTTGGTTTGCCTGAGTAGGGTGGCAACACATAGAAGTGCCATGGAACATGCAGGGTATCAGTGGCAGAGTGATGACATACCTCAGTGCAGGAACAGTGATGCAACATGATGTAACGACACAACAAGCAGTGTCAAGGAGGGACTGTGCCAAGCCCCCATGTCCCACCCAGCCCTGCGGGATTACAGCTCTATGTGGCACTCTAGAGGGAAAGGAGCTGGGATGTGCATGTCAATGTAACATGTGGTGACAGTGGGAATGGTGATGTCATTGTGGGCCTGGTGTCACACTAGTGACACTGAGGCATGCGCTCCGAGCAGGAGCTGAGGGCAGCAGAGACAGCAGAGCCACATAGTGGTGCTCCCTTGTGTGAATCACTATTCCCCCGAAAAACGAAGCACAGGTGGTGAGTTCACCACGGTGCTATCATACGAGAGAGCGGCACAGCCCTACTACGATGCCCGCTCAAGTCAAACCCTTTACCTGCCCGTCCCTGTCGCCCACCTTGACTGACATGGCAGCTACCGCAGCGACTCCCCGCCACCAGCTGCTCCTCAAAATAGCCCCACACCCTTCCGGCCAACGGAAGTCGATAGTGGCAACCATGGCAACGCGCCGGAAGCGGCGTGCAACTAATCCGGTCACAGAATGCTGTCGGTGTTGGCTATTCCTTTCCTCTCCACCTTCCCCTGATGTGTCCCCGCGTCTCCCGAGGGAGGAAACTGTACGTCCCTGCGGCAGTGAGGCAAGCAGACCCGGAGAACCGAGCGTCTGGACCCCAGAATTATTACCAGAACTCCCGCCTTTCATGAATACGCAAATGTAGGGTGGGGCGGTGGCTGCAGGGCCCGGAAGTGGCGCGGTTGAGTCACTTCAGCAGCGACGATGATAAGGCAGAACCTGTGGTGGGCGGCGGCGTTGTCGTAATCTTTCGACGTTTGAGGAGTCTTCCCGCGTTCGGTCTTCTTTCCGCCTTGTCTCCACCATCATGATGGAGGAGATAGACCGGTTCCAGGTGCCAGCTGTTTGGGCCGAGATGCAGCTGCTGGTGAGGGGCAAGGGAGGCCGCGCTGTTTCCGGGAGCTGCCCCCTTGCCTTGGGGGTGTATGCTTCTGTGCCCGTGTGCCGCGATTGTCGCGTTATGGCCTGGCCGTCATCTCCCTGGGTGTTGTCGGTAGCAAGGGCAGAAGCCGGCCGTGAAGGGGGGGGGGAGGGAAGGGAAGGGCAAAAGGGGCTCTGCTCCTGCCTCAGTTGAAACGTCGCTTCTCCAAACGCAGTAACGTCTCGAAACGCCCCGGCCTGGCTAATGCATGAGATGAATGTTTCGCGCCGCCTCGGCCAGTGGGCTCCAGTGCAGTGGAGGGGAGTGCTCCGGGGGCATGGAGAGCGGCGGTAAGATTGAGGAGCCCATCCAAGTAAAGACGGGCAGCCAGAGCCGCTGGAGGCATAAAGGACTGGTGGGGTTTTAGTTAATTTTTACAATATACATGAGATCTGGGGAAAGAATTGAGCGATGCTTATGCGCAGTCTGGTCTGAGAGGTTTTCCCTAGAGACGGGATAGCCGCACGGGATGGGCGTTAAATACGCCTATCTGGCGTGAGTTGTATGAAGCTGTGGGACGCTCTCTCTGGCTGATTTTATAGCCATTGCTCTAGGAGAAAAATGCTATTGGATACTCGTGAAAAATCTAGGTGTTCTGCAAAGAAACATCTGTCAAATTACAGTTTTGCTCACATAAAATTCTTTACATAAAAAAAGCAATCTGTAAGGTGTTGGATTTTTTCCCCCACGCCAGAGCATATGTTTTCCATTTTGTTTTATACTCTGTTAATGAGCTCTGAAGTAGTTTACATAAAGATTACACTACTACATGGCACCCTGGGGAATCTTTGCAGAGAAGGAAGTATACAGGCTTGTGGGACTATGTGGCTGCATAACTGGGCAGGTAGAGTGGTCCTGGGCTCTTGGTATCTTCTGAAATGACACTTATGAAGGAAGGCCAGCTGGCTGGTAGTCATGGGAGATGCTAGATCATCACCAAGTAGTCTTGGTGATGATTTCTTATGAGTGTGTAGTTGCTTTGCTTTGATGCTACAGGCTTGCTTGTGCATCCTGTGCCCCAGCTGCATTCTGCAGAGTACTTGAATGTGGTTATCTATTTGTTTCCCATCTGGGAAAGGTTCCTTTGTGTGTTCCTCTCCACTTAATTCAGTCTGCCTCACTCTTGACTTGAAGGTGCATTGTTATGTGCAGCCTGGGACCTGCTGAAATACAGTTCACCTTGGCATTAAAGTGAAAGCTGGATATGAGTTGATTCAAGATGCTGTTTCCCTGTGGCACCTGGAGTAAGCAAATTCCATCTTGGCATCCGATTGTGTGAACAGTGATATGAAATATTTGGAGAAGTGAAAATAACTTTAATAAAGTACTTGTACAGATCCTTTTGACAGCAGGTGAGGATAGGTTATTGGCTGGTTCATGTTAGCACTGAAGATACTACTGAGATTCCCAGTATATGAAACTGTACATAATTTAGAGTTGATGTACCAGTCCTTAGTTTCTTGTTGTAGATAGTGTTTGCAAAAAGTTGAGAACAAAATAATTGTCCTGTGAAGAGAAAGACAGTTTACAAATTTAAATTGCCCCTCAGTGGCAAGAAAACCACTTTTCTTATGGTGGCAGTGTTGAAAAATGGTGAAAATATTTTTAGCTAGGTGGTGGTGTTTACTTGTTTGCTTTTTCAGCTTCTAACCTTTGTGGTGGGGAAGAAAACTGTCCATAAAAGCTGATGTAGACTTGTTGCATGCCTTACTTGGTGTGTGTGTGTGTTTTGTCAAGCAGAGACAGCAGGCATGACAAGGCTGATCCTCTTTATTCATGTTGAGAGCAGTAGGCAAGGCAGTGAGATTAGGAAGTTTGTAAAAGTTGTTGGCAGATGAAAAAAAATGCACAAGTATTTTCTAGAAACCCCATGATAATAGTAGAGGTATGGGATTGGCTTGTGCATGCACGTTTGCATGGCCATGGAGTGACCAGAACCCAAAGACATGGTCTGGTCCAGCCCTGCTGTTGCAGGGTAGGATGGTATATTATGCAGCTGTCATAGTAAGCTTTAGAAATAGGTTTCCTTCTTCTTCAGCAGCCAAGAATTAAGAGTTTTTCACAAAGAGATTTAACATTTGGATTAAAAGAATATTCTGAACCATTGTTTTGGGATTTCAGTTCATTTTTAACTAATGGAGTGCATAGTAAAAGCTTGTCTATGTTGAAGGCTGTTGCTATGACTGGATATGTGGGATTTTTATGTGTGCCTAGAAATGCTGGCATTGCGCTCAGAAGTGGGATAGAACAAGTCTGGTACACTTCCAGGGGCTTTTTCTACTTTGTGTAGCTCCTAGTTTGTATTTTGCAAGTAGGGACTGGATGCTTGCAAGAATCGCTGCAGTTCAGAAGGTGACTGAGGTTTATCATACTGATTTGCCACACAGTTCTGCCTCATATTGCTGCTTTATTCTGTTGCAGTACTGTTTGACCCTTCCCTCTCTCCTCCATCATATGCTTTTAAGTATAGAATAACCTTAGCATCTTGGGACTTTTTTCTCTTCCCTGTATAAAAGTTTTCAGTTTCACATGGTCTTGGGGACAGATGAGTTGTCCAATGTTGAAGGCCAAAGGAGTCTGGTTATGTTTTCCCCATCCAAAGGGCTGAGGTAGAAGTTTGTTTTCCAGGCAAAATCTGAGAGCTGTTGTAACTACTACTAAAGCTATCAAAAACTGTTTTGAAACATGATCCCTTGCTGAAAGCAAATAGAGAATGGAAGGTCCCTTGCCCAGTCTGAAGTGCATATACTATAGGAAATATTTTTTCATCCTGTTTAGGCTAGAGGGTATCCTAGGAGAGCACTGTTTCCTCTGAGTCTGGCCAGTACCTGGCAGTGTGAGTAGGGTCCCGAAGTGAGGTTTGTAAATCTAGACTTTTCTCAAAATCCTTAAAAATTTGCATTATTGACCAGCATGCATACTTTTTAATGTCCGTTCATCTGTGTAGGTAAAGTGTCATCTTAACTTTTGGTGTCTTCATGCTGAACTCCAGGATAACTATCGGAGATCTGCCTAGAAACAATGTGACAGGCAGGCTTGCTGATCTGCTAATGTTCAAAATGAAGCAATAGTTATGCTGTTAAATGTTGAAGGGAAGCCATTCTTAGAAAGTAGTCTGAAGCTTTTCTGAGCTCTTCAGCCTCCAAACATGCCATTGATACTGGCACTATTGATCAGCTGTCTGAAATCCTCCTGAGCCTGTATCTCTAGCATATACCAAGCACTGACTGGTATATGATGGCAAATTGACAGATGATGGTGTTGGATCACCTGTTGCTCCCATACACTGATGCAGACAGTTTCTGTTCTTAGCACAAAAATGGAAGTAAACATGCTCTTGCCCACACAGCACCAGTATGACTTTTCTGAAGAAAAAGTACTTGTCAAAGTGCAGCAGCTTCAGAGGAGCTTTGCTAGAAACTTATGAGACTTTGGCTTGCTTTCTGAAAGTGGCATGTGTAACACAGCATTTTAGTTTCCCAGTTCTCTGCCCACATGAAAAGTGGGAGCTCTTTCTGGGGAAATGGGGTTGATGGTTCTTAGATCTCATTCTGAAGTATTGTGGCCATGCTGGTTCCTTGTAGATGTTTGCCAGGCTGTGGGACATTGGGTTGGTAGCTCTAGTTATGACTGCAGCTGATCCAAGGATTTTGCTTAGCTGCATCCTACAGTGAGGATATTGGTTTTCTAGCTGGGATGCCAAATATATGCTGCTCCTGGAGATGTAAAATTTTCTGAAACTTTGAAGGATACAGAAAATGCTTTTCTGTACAGCTTTCTTTGAGCATTAGAAAAGAAAAAAAACCTAGACTAGCAATAGAAACAGATTCTTCCCCCACATGTCTTGATGAGAGTAATGTGCACTGTGCACCAGTGTCAACCAAGGCCTCATATTTTTGTGGTTCTAATGTGCCAGGCAAACAAATCCACACAGTCCAAAAACCACATTTTTCCCTAGCCTCTACCAGGCTTAGAGGCTGGGCCCCTCTAAGCCTGGTCATCTGTCTTTCCCTGGGTAACTGGAGGTATTTCCTTTCTGGTAGAACTTCCTCTCTGAGTCTTACCTTCCTCCAATTCAAGCACACGTCTCGCCAGATCAGCAGTAGATTTTCCATCCCATCTCCTCATATCTTCTCCACAATCATGCAGGAGGAACCACAGCTTACCTCGTGGGATGCCCCTTCCCTCTCTGTCTGGGGGACGTCTACGTTTGGTGCCAGAACCTCTGACCTGTACTGCCGAGATTTGGAGAATGTCCTCTTTAATCTCCTCCATGAGTGTATTGTGATTCTCGTCTATCTTGTCTTCTAATTTCTGCATGTGTTTCCAGAGCTGCAATTCTTGTATATGTTGGACCATGCACGGCATCTGCATATGCTCAGAGCTTCTTTGCCTTATCCAGCATGGTGTCCTCCGTACCATCCTGCTTCATTATTGCTAAAGCTGAAGAGTATTCTTGTGGCCCAAGTCGTACAAGTTTTCGCCACATCACGGATGTACATGGTACCAAGTCTGGGTTCCTAGTGTTTAGGTCATCTGAGAAGACAATCTTTGCCCTTGCTATTTCCCTCAAGTGTTGAATCCCTTGTTTTATGGTCTTCCACCGGGTTTGCTGCATATAGAGATCATCTGCACACAGATATCTTTGTGCCACACTTCCCAGGACCTATTCCCAGGGACTGCAAGGGGTAGCCTCCCTCATCATTTCTTGGTTGATAACTGGATTATGTGACAGGGATCTCAAATGCCTTGCTTCAGTGCCGTCCAGCATTGTAGCCTCACCTGCAGCATCCCAAAGACAGACTAACCAACTAATTATAGATTCATCTGGTTGCCGAGCATGATCCTTTCTTAGGCCTCAAAGGTCCTTCAGGGAAAAGGACTCAATAGTGGCATCTGATCTTGTGCCAGTTGGTTGGGCTTCTGATTTTGTGTCAGTTTGGTCGGCTTCTGATTGTGTTTTGGTAGGTTCGGCCTGTGATTGAATGTCGGTTTGTTGGGCTTCTGATTGGGTGTTGTCCGGAGGCATTGAGGGTCCTTCACCTGGATGATTGTCCACCGGTCGATCGGTTTTGCGTGTGTGATTCTTTGCCAGGGCGACTGCCAGTGTCTTAGACTCACTGTCTGGTTTAGCTGCTCACTTAGGCTCCCTATGTGGTGTAGCTGCTCACTTAGGCTCACTGTCTGGTTTAGCTGCTGTCTGAGTAGCTAGGGTGTTGGCTGCAGCCTGAGTAACTGGGGTAGCTGCTGATTTATCTCCCTGCCCCCCGCCTCTATCTGCTGTTCTACAGTATCTAGCAGCGTGCGATAAGCATATGCCAGGACCCAGCTAATTGCAATGAGGTTTTTCTCCTTAGAGTCATCATGGCAGTTCTCCAGATATTTCCCCACCTCAGCCGGGTTCTGAATGTGTTCTCTTGAAAATTCCCAAGCTGGGGGATCAGAAAAATTCCTTCAAGTTCCATCTCATTCTCTCCCATTCTCCACACCACTCAGGATTTTCCACACCTGGGCTTACTTCAGGGCCTACTTCTGGGTCAGGGGTCTCATCAGCCCCTCTGGAAATCTGACCTCAATCTAGACAAGCTGCAAACCATATAGAGGAAGCTCACCAGATGAAATACCAGGAAGGTGGTATCTTTAACATTCAGGGGACACTGAACATTCCCCAAAAGTGATGTAACCGATTGTCGTGGTTTGAGGAGGAAGTGAGTTTTTTTTAAGAAACTCAGGTCAAACCAATCAGTGGCCAAGTTGGATATTGGCATCTGTGCTGGCCACTGAGAGTTTGGACACGCCTCTGAGGACACAAGGGGTTAAAAGCCAGGTCTCCCGAGGCACTTCCTCTTTCTTCCTGGTTCTGCTTCGGCAGGGCAGAGCATCTCCTCCTCTCCCCGGCTGGGGAGGGGAGCCAGGTGGGCCTGGCTGGGGTAGGCCTGGGCTCCAGAAGGGGGGGGGAAAGAGAAGGAACGGGACAGGAGCTGGGTTAGGATGGAAGGGTGGAGACCCCTAAGTGCCTTCCGTCCCCCCGTCCCTGTCCCCTACCCCCCCCC
>VZDJ01000263.1:146334-159812 GCA_008694505.1 Cyanoderma ruficeps | reverse complement strand
TACCTCTGGTCCTGTCCTGACTGGGCCAAGGGCTACCGCATGAGCGATTTCCTGCTTGATCTGGGCAAAGGCATGTTGTTGTTCTGGGCCCCAGTGGAAATCGTTCTTTTTGCGGGTAACCAGGTACAGAGGGTCTACAGCTTTGTCTTGGGGATGGCATTTTATCCCATACCCATTTTTGGTTTTGTTTTGTGTCCGGGGTGGTTGTTGCCCCTCTCCCCCTCCCCCTGGCTCTAGGAATATCACGATGGGTGAGACCCAGCCCAGGATTTTGTGCGAGAGTAGGGGGGGAGTGTGTGTGTGTATGTGTGTGTGAGGGGCCATTGCATCCTTCCAGGTGAGGGATACTGTTGCCGTGTAGCTTTTGCCCGTTTTTGGTTTTGGTTTTTTCCTTTCCCTTTGGCACTGTGACTGGAGCTTACTGGCTTGTTGCTCTGCTTCTCTGCTGCTTGGGAGCCCAGAGCCAGTGCATGCCGTGCCGGGACCCAGGAGCATCCTCTTCCCTGCTGGGGACCGTCCCCTCTGCACACCCCAACTCTGGTATCAGCCATCGCCGGTGAGCTACCCAGGGGAGCAATTCCCTGCCAAGCCCTGCTGTTCTCTGTCACTGCTTCAAGGCTTCCTGCTACACTCTAACCCAACAACCGTCCACCCTGCAGCTTCTGGCATGGCCCCGGAGTCTCTGCTACACTGTTTGTCACCCTGGGTCTGCTTACCTCTGCCATTCCAGCTTGCTGCTTCCGAGGTTCCTGCTACAGCCCATTTTGCTATCTGGAGGGGCACCGGGATCAGCTGTCCCTGTGAGGTAGTAAAGGAAGCCCCTTTTCTATCTCTCCTGCCAGCTGAGCCACCATCACCCACATGCAGAGAGGCGGCTGAGCTCACGCCACAGTGCCCCCTGCAGCTGAGGGGGAATCATAGCACCTGCCCTGCCCGGCCAGGAGCAAACAGCGCCCCTGCCAGCTGTGACCATAACTACACCAAAGGGGAAAGTGCCTGACAGCCGAGAGAAGGCTGTTACTGGGTTTCTGGTTTTGTTTGTTGTTGCTGCCATTGTTGTTTGTTTGCCTTGTTATACATATAATACTAGTAAAGAACTGTTATTCCTTTTCCCATATCTTTGCCTGAAAGCCCTGTAATTTCAAAGTTATAATAATTTGGAGGGAAAGGGGTCATATTTTCCATTCCAAGGGAGGTTCTCACCTTCCTTGGCAGACACCTGTATTTCAAACCAAGACAAGCTTCCACATGAGGGGAGGCAGTGGGGCAGGCACTGATCACTTTGGTGACCAGTGATACAACCTGAGGGAATGGCATGAATCTGTCTCAGGGGAGATTTAGGGTGTATATTAGGAAAAGGTTCTCCCAGAGGATGGTTGGGCACTGGAACATGCTCCCCAGGAAGGTGGTCACAGCACCAAGCCTGACAGAGTTCAAGAAATGTTTGTACAGTGCTCAATGTGTGATTTTTGAGGTTGTTCTGTGCAGAAGCGGGAGTTTGACTTGATCACTGGGGGTCCCTTTCAACTCAGGATATTCTATGATTCAATGGTTATATGAACTCTTCTATCTCCCTTTCCCTCCCTGAGCAGCACAGAGAGACAGGGAATGGGTATTGCCATCAGTTCATAACTGTTCATCTCTGCTACTCCCTCCTCACACTCTTCCCCTGCTCCAGTTTGGAGCCCCTCCCACAGGATACAGATCTTCATTAACTGCTCATTGCAAGGAATAAGAGCTTGACTCAGCCAATATATCAAGCAACAATCAATTTATTAATTCATTAATTCAAATGATAAAGTGTGAGCAAAGCAGCACGCTGGGTACAGTGGGGGTTTCCTCTTCAGTTGCACATCGGCTGCTGATTTTTGCTGGTATTTATTGAGCATCTTCATAAGCACTTCTCAGCAGTTTTATTGTGGTTTCTTTTTAGTTTCTATTTGTGAAGTCCAATTTCTATACCCCATTGTGATCAATTCTTATTGGTGACATCAAATTTCTATACCCCAAGGTTGTAAATTAGCGATGATGATGTCCAGTTTCTCTTTCCAGAATCATACATCAGTGATGGTGAGGCCCAGCTTCTCTTTCCAGGGCTGTAAATCAGTGATGGTGATGTCTAGCTTCCTTACATCTGTGATGGTGAGGTCCAGTTTTCCTTTCTAGGATCGTAAATCAGTGAGGGTGATGTTTAGCTTCCCTTACTGGGATCATGCATCTGTGATGATGGGGTCCAGTTTTCCTTTCCAGGATTCTAAATTTTTTTTAGCTTAGGATAAGCTCACTTCCTTCTTTTATTTAGGTGATTATTACTCCTTTTATATATTCTAAAGCTATAGTTCAAAACTTCTTATTACAAAGCAGCTCAAAGCTTATAATAATTTTGTTTCAAAGCAAATAATAATACTTATGCATTCTTCTATCCTACATGCTAAAGGCCTAAAAAAACCTTAAAACTTATATTTCTATGCTTTTTCTGTTTGTTTACTAAAATTCATTTTTATAACTGTCCCATGGCCTCGTTTTACACATTTTACAACAACTACACGGGCCACCTTTTTTACTTGACACGAAACACAACCCTACATTTCACATCCAGCATGGGTCCTTTCCATGGGGCATAGTCCTTCAGGAACTAACTGTGCCAGCATGGGCCCTTTCCATAGGGTAAGAAGTCCTGCCAGCAAACATGCTCTAGTGTGGGCTCCTTTCTATGGGCTGCAGCTTCCTTTGGGGCACATCCACCTGCTCTGGTGCATGTTCCTTCAAGGGCTGCAGTGTGGATGTCTGCTCTGATGTCTGATATGGTGCTCCATGGGCTGCAGGGGGACAACCTGCATCACCATGGTCTTCTCCACAGGCTGCAGGGGAATCTGTTCTACTGCCTGTAGCATCTCTTCCCCCTCCTTCTTCACTGACTGTAAGAGCCTGAATGAGAGATAGGGGACCAGAGGTGGCTCTTTAAAGGTGCTGTTTATTTCATAGATTGAAGTCACAGCAGTCATGGGTTGTGGGTAACAGAGCCAAGCCTATAGCTGTCAGCATCAGCTTATGGGCAAAACCTGAAGCCACTTTAGCTCTGGTTACAATGCATTATATAGTTTTCTTTACTGAGCATCTTAATACATAAAAACCAATCAGCATCATACACAATACCTTTACATTTACCTATAGCCTATCACAACTACTATCATTACCATATTATGTTACAGTTTAAGCTTAAAGTTGTTTTTCAGTTTTCTTGCAGTGGAAAATTCTTAGACCTTTTTTCTACTTGGTAAAAACATGTTTTTGTTTGCCTAGGTTTTTCTCTTTACTTGGTAAAAGCATGTTTTTGTTTGTAGATGACTTATCCTTTGCTCTCAACCATAAAAGTTTTCTTCCAACTCATTTTAACCTTTGTTCAGTAACAACTAACTCAGCAATCCCTAACTTAAACATTTTTTATTCTTCTATATCAAAACTTGCTTTCATTTCTAATGAACCTTCTGCTAAGCATTCACATCTGTAAAACTTTCCTGTAAACTTTCATCATTCCCAACAACTGACCTTGGTGTCTGCAGGTTTCTTTCTCTCACTCCACTCTCACAGCTGCTGCAGAGCATTTTTTACCCTTTCTCAAACATTTTATCACAGAGGCACTACCAGCAGTCACTGATTGCCTTAGGACACTGCTGCAAAGAAGCAGAAGACTGAGTAATTGAAAGTGTCCTGTTAGTGATTACTGTGAAAGCAGCAAGACCTAGGTTTTGGGAGAGAGACTATGTCCCTGTGCTCTTAGAGATCACAGCTATTGCAGAAAGAGGAAGTGGATCAGTAAGAGCAATGGGCATGCTGCAGAGCTGAAAGACAATATTTATTTCTGGGCACAAAGAAGTAGCAGGTAGGATGGTGGTGATAAAAGAGCTGATGGAGATGTTAAAAGAGCTAGTGGGAATGTTTTCTCGTTTCTAGGAAACAAGAAAAAAAAATCACAACAAAACTGCTAATTATTTACATTGCTGCAAGCATCTTGTTTGCAAAAGTTTATGGGGACCAGAAGGGCCCCATATGCAAATTGGTTTTCTGAACTTGCTGGGCCACTGAATGTGTCTCCCGCTAGGTTAGAAGATATGTTGTCTCTGTGAGGGACTTTCCAGTTACTGCAACCCCCTGCAGAGGGAGAGGCTGTTCAACACAGTGAAGATATTTTCCAGGTAGGACCATCAGCTGTCCTCCCAAGTCCTGAGTGGACATTTGAAAACTCAACTTTACCCTCACCCTGAAATTCAGTAGGGGTGGTGGAGGAGGCAACAGAATGATCCATGGCTTCTATAGAAAATGTTTGGCATTGGGAATGGCAAATCCAGAGGTTCAGGGATAGGCAATATGTAGAAGAACACAGATTTGTTAATTTCGGTCAGGTATCACTACACAAAGCTTATAAAACATTTGTTCAGGGTATAGAGCAAATTTCTGATTATTCATGCCAGCTGTTTGATCCTGATGATTACGTTGAGCTCTATCTTGAAGCTGTCAGCATTCATGGGTCGTTATATTCTCTCAGTATTAAGTAATATGAATGCTGCAAAATTTTTAGACTGGGCCTATACTCCTGCAAAGTAAGAGAGCCCTGTGTTTTAATCAGACTTTCTTTCTGGCTATATAAATGTTGTCAAATCTGTTGGGAGTTGGGTAAGCAGAATCCTGCAGTCTGTCCCCCATTCCAAAATTATAGACTAACAGTGGTGCTATTTAATTGATCTAAATAACGGTGATCATAATCTCTGTTTTGCCATGAATATTGTAGCACTTAGAGCTGTGGGGGAACTGACAGATGCAGAATTAATAAGTGGAGCAAACAAGCTACATAACAGACTGAGGTGGTCTGTGCAACAGGTAGGTCATGCTGAGTGACATCCCCTTGTTTGAAGATCTAGGATGTTAATATACACATCCTCCTCCTGTCTGAGACGAAAAAGTGTTGGGGGATTTTAAAGCAAAGCATTAGTATTAGATCTGTGTATTGGATTTGTGTGGTAAGGTTTTGGTAGTCGGGGGGACTACAGGAATGGCTTCTGTGACAAGAAGCTAGAAGCTTCCCATATATCCAATAGAGCCAAGACCAGCTGGCTCCAAGAGGGATCTGCCATTGACCAAGGCTGAGTCAATCAACGACAGTGGTAGTGCCTCTGTGATAACATATTTAAGAAAGAGAAAAAGATACTGTGTAACAGCAACCAGAAGAAAGGAGTGAGAATCTGTGAGAGAAACAACCATGCAGACATCAAGATCAGTGATGAAGGAAGGGGAGGAAGTGCTACAGGTGCCAGAGCAGAGATTCCCCTGCAGCCTGTGTTGAAGACCATCGTAAGGGAGTGTTACGTGCGGTCGTAGGTTGGAGACAGAAATCATGAGTCCTCTTGATCATAAGACAAACACCCTGTTTTATTGTTCGGAACTTTCTTATTTAGGGAGTTCAAAACTCTTGGATCTAGACAACTGATTGGTCTGGGTCTTAACACGCCCAGCTCCCTGGCCAATGATACATCTGCATTTAGGGTTGGAAGGGATTGTTTGAGGTCTCTGAGTTTAAATCTGTCCTATGAAAGTTCACCTAGGAACTTGTTTATCGGACTAGGAGAGCCAAATCTGATTTCTTATTATAGCCAGATTTATCTGTCCAGCTACAGACTATTGTACTGTGGCAAGGGAGGTTCCTCCCTTGTAGCCCATGGAGGTTAACAGTGGAGAAGATGTCGCGAGGCGAAGCTGGGTGTGTCTCAATCTAGGAACACGAGAGAAAGGCTCCGAAGACAGCAGTTGTAGAAGGCTGTCTAATTATCTTTATTTTGACTCCAAATATTTATAGATATGTACAGAGGTCAAGGGATTGGCTACATAGGTCACCACCCCTTCGACCTAGATGGTGGATACCACCGTCAATCATGTCTTCTCTCACAGGAGAAGTATGTAAACATTCTAAGAATAGATTTTATTTACATTAGCTGCGTATGAAAGTTCTACAGAAAGAGAAAGAACAGTAAAACTCAGGCAACAGAGAAGAGATCTACCTGCAGCCCCGTGGAGGACCTCATGTCAGGGTAGGTGGATGTGCCTGGATGAGTCTGTGACCCTGTGGAGAGTCTGTCTTGGCAGGACCTGTGCACCTGTGAAGAGAGGAACAGGTTTGATGGCAGGACTTCTGATGCCATGGGGTACATACGCTGGAGCAATCTATTCCTGAAGGACTACACCCCATGGAAAGGACACATGTGAAAGACTCATTGGAGAAGTTCATGGAGGACTGTCTCCCATGAAAGGGAGGGACCCTACGCTGGAGCAGGAGAAAAAGTGTGAGGAGGAAGGAGTGGCAGAGACAATGTGTGATGAACTGACCACAATCCCCATTCCCTGTCACTCTGGTCCACTCAGGGGGACAGGTAGAGAAATCAGGAATAAAGTTGAGCCCGGGAAGAAGGGAGACCTGGTGGGAAGGTGTTTTAAGATCTGGGGGTTTATTTCTCATTACCCTACTCTGATCTGATTAGTAATAAATTAAATTAATTTCCCCAAGTCTAGTCAGTTTTGCCCATGATAATAATTAGTGAGTGATCTCCCTGGCCTTACTTTGACCCAATAGCCTTTGATTGTATTTTTTTCTCCCCCATCCAACTGAGAAGAGAGAATGATAGAAGAGCTTGGTGGGCATCTGGCATCCAGCTAAGGTCAACCTACCACAATATCCCAAGACCTGTTTACTCCTTTTACATGAGGCACATTATTATGGTGTTAAGGATGGCAGGAAGGTATATTGGTGGGAAAGGTTTGTGATCTTTTTCAAAAACTGTTGAACCATAGCCATAGCTATAAATATTATTGCTGGCTCTGCTTGTCTCAACTGTACAGTTAACTTAGGGAGGATAAGGTGCCCCAGCTTCAGACTACTGAGGAGGCCTGGAGACATGTTTCAGTAGGCACAAGGCCTAGCTATTAAAAGAGAAATTAATTGTTTGGCTATGATTTTCTGTAAGAAGTGCAAGGCCTATGTAGAAATCTATCATGAATGTAAAGGCTGGAACTGAGGAATTTGCTATAAACAGATCTATAATGTACACTGGCACCAGTGTGTCAAAAATCCATATGGAGGACAAGGGTACATTATCTATGAGATGGAATGTATGCAGGAGAGCAAGATGCATATCTTAAATGATATTTTTTGCCATGGAACTAGCACTGAATATCCCATGGGATGAAGAAGAAGGGGAAGTGTTATGATCTGGTTATTGAAGTTAGAAATGCCTCTGCACGAATTAAGGTGCAAACAAGACTGTATGCCAATGTCAATAGTATGGGTTTTATTTGATAGTAAATATGAGAGAGAGAGAGGGAGAGAGAGAAAAGAAAAAGAAAATAGGTGGGGGGACAGAAAGAGAGTGACAGAGACAGAATAAGGAAAATATCACCACTCTGTGGATCCCAACGGTGTTCCATTGATCCTCTCCAGCTGGTCATCTTGGTGGTGTGATCCTCTCCAGCTGGTCATCTTGGTGGTGAAGGTCCCACATTCACCACCAAAAAGGATAGGATCCGACGGGTTCATACATGCTCAGGGCAGGTGGCAATGTCCAGGTACATCTCCCCCGGGGGGGAAGTCTTGCAACAGACTGGATCTGTTGCATCACGTGAAATCCTGTGGTGCAATGCCTCTGGGGACCACTTTGGGGGGTCTTTGATGGATTATGACACCTCCTCAGTTGCCTCTCACATTAATGTCCCATGGATGTGGGGTTGGGGGTTCCACAGCTGGGCCAGTTTGTGTAAGGGAGGATGGGTGTTCACTGCCTCTGACCAGAGGTTACACCAGAACCTCCTCCCCCACCCTTGTTTTGGGGGGGAGTCTGTGAAAACCTGGTATCTGCGGGCTGTGCTCTCCCCCACCCCAAATCCAGCCAGAGGTAATTCTCAACATGGCTGCTGGGTTTGGCTCTCTTTTGGATGCATTCTTTTCCCTCGGCCTTGTTTGTTTTTTTTCCCTAGCCCTGAGATGATTGAACAGTAGCATCTTATTAGGTGGTTTAACTTTCAGTCCAAAGTCCCAGTCAGGTATTTTCAGGGAGGCTTCTTTGGTTGTAGTTCCTTTATACAGTTTTTGTTACAATGAGCAGAACTTTAAATCAGTGTTTGAGGCATGAACTATTTTAGTCTCTGACTGAAATGAAGAAAATGAAGGAAAATTGAATGAGAATTGGAGTTTAAAAGGGGACACGCCTCATAGACTTTATTCAGTTGTTTATGGACACAAAGTTTTGGGGTTACCTGTTCCTAGGGCATAACACCAAAGGCTACGATGGCTACTTTGTTGTTACTTAGCTTCTGGAGGAAAAAATGGCTATGCAAATAATCCCTGTCTTGGGTTACAATGTAAGGTGTAACCAAAGTATGTATTCTACCACCATCTACATGAGCTGTTAAAATGGGTGGAATGAATTATTAAAAAAATATGGATATTGATCTAACACCAATATCCACTATGACGGACAAAGACTCTCTAACAGTTTAAAGTTAGAAAGTGTATGTTTATTACGACGCCGGGCAGCTTGCGGGATAGTTCCCAAATACACATGCGCAATTCACAGATGATCACAGGGTCTTTTTATGTACAGGAATATTGAATACCCAAAACACAAATGCATATTCATAACTCTGGTACATCCCATTCCTCACTTCGTATGGTAATTAGCCAAAAAGCTATTAAGCATGCGTAGTTTGTTCTTTGAAATGGGTCGGTGGTCTTTTTTTGGGGTGGGGTCTCAAAATGATGAAGTAAGATGGGTCTTCCTCGCTTTGACTTTTTAACCTTTTAGTGCTACGTGACAACTAAATCCTGTTTTCCAGCACTGTTTGATTGATGCTTGTATTGTGTTCTTGGAGTCTATTGATTACTCAGGATGCATATCCTTAAATCTGGCTTACTCAGGATGCACATCCTTAGATAACAAAAGGAAGTTAGTCTCAGTCCATTGATAACAAACGGAAGTTAGTCTGAGTCCATTGATTACTCAGGATGCACATACATAGTTTGACAGGCTTCATGATTTACTAGTTCCTTAAATCTTCAAAATTAATGCTTCAGGAACAGTGTTTCTTTATCTTCTTCATGACTCAGCTGTAACTCTCTCTGGGGAATCAGCAGCCACCCTGATGTTATAGCACATGTGCAGTAACACGGTCCTAGAGAGCCACTCCACGTCTCTAAGCCCAAAGCACAGGACTGTAACGGCACTGACGATACGGCGAAGGGACAGGTTCTCTTTTGGATATCCGAAGACTGCTTATGAAGGGACACAAACAGGAATATCAAAGGGGTCCAGGGATGCAGAATAGAGGTTCAGGGACGAGAACAGCTTCTAATAGAATCAGGAACGAGAACCAGGATTGGGCCGAGGGCACAGGGTTATATACGAGACAAAAGGGGCAGATCTGAGGGTCAAGGGCCAATAGGGATAAAGGGAAGTGGTGCAGGGGGGTAACTAGGATCCAAGGGGAACCAACAGGGTAACAGGTGGAGTACTGCAGCAAAATTTAGCCAATGGGGGTTAAAGGAGGGAAGAACAATCTGGAAAGGGTACATACATGGTGAACAGTGGCTGAACAGGGATGACATCAACTAACTAACCAATAATGTAACAGAACTTAAAAGATATTATCATGTGGCTGCAAAGGCCCATGGGAGGGAGGCTTTTCTCACCATAATCTAGAGGGGTGTTTCTGCCTGTTTGCATCGACCCCTCCAGGGTTGAGGCATAGCTGCCCTGGTGGCAGGCCCCTGGGCCTCCACAACTCCCCATTTCTTTTTACTTAAGAAGTCCCCCCCTATGGATCTTTGCAGGATATTAATAGCTGCTGGGGCCCGTCCCAGCTGGGACAGGGCCCCTCAACCTCCCCTCCCCCTGCCTGACATGTGCTGGGGCCTGGCCCGGACCGGGGCTTGGTGGGCTTCCTGGGAAGGGGTCTGGCCCCACAGAGGAGGCAGGGCCGGCCTGTTACCTGTTCCCAGGCTGGAATAAGAAGAGGCTTTCCTGGGGTTTGTTTGATTTTTAACATGTGTTCACAGAGGCATGTTTAGCTTTTTAGTGGTTTAATAAGGTGTTAGGATATAAAATTAGTCACTGATTGGTTTTGTTAGGTATAGAGGAAACTGTTAGCAGCTTTTTAGAAAAAAATTTTTGTGGGTGGTTTTGTTGGGTTTTTTTTACTAAATGTTAATTAATATAAAACTAGCACAGAGGATATTGCTTTTTTAGACACCAGTTGTCCAGGTCACCTCAGAGTAATGTGGTTAGGCTCCATATCCAGTTTTCCATATTCCCCTGGGACTGCCCACACCTCTGGGTTCACTCCAGCATTCACAAGTGTTAGCTTCCTCATTATCCCACACAACACCAACTTGCATTCTCAACTACAGCCATCAAATCCCCTCCTAGCAAATCACAACCACAGCTAGGAATAATCAGAAACTCATGCTTTTCAAACCCATCTCACACATTCAGCAAACTCTCACAGGTGTCCCTGTGTTGCTTTTATTTGGCAGCAAAACTCAAATTAACACACATATCTTTCCCACTTATAAAGAGAACTTTTGAGCAACTGTTCCCCCTTTGGCATAGATAGAGAAGTTCCCGTGTCTACTAGGAAACACTTCTCGGTTGAGCCCCTGATACGGTAGCAAGATCCCAACATCCTGAACGACCCATTTCTAATATTTCATTCCTTCCCAATCACTGTCCTGGTGGCCACCCCCTTTCCTTTGATGCTGGAGGCTCCCTGCATTTTTTCCCGTTGGGGATTGTAAAAACAATGCCATCACCTTTGCCTTTGCTTTTGCCTTTTCCTCATCCCTTCCTACATATGCTTCCTAACCAGTTCATCTAGGGGCTTATTCTGTCCTTCCTCTAGCCCCCCCTGCTACTGCCTATGGGTACTCATTCTCCCACAGCTCAAAATCACTCATTTCTCCAGTGACCCAAACAAAATCCCTTCATGTATCAGGCCAGGCTTTGGTGACACACTCTCTTACACTGTATATGAAAGCCGGTTGCTGTCGCAGTTGGGGGAGATGGAGAGATGACATGACATCGGATTTCATGCAGCAGAGAGAGATTTAATCGTGTGCACAGCTCTTATATAGGCTATTCAAAAGACTCCGTATTTGAACCTGATTGGCTATGATTTGGTTACCACCTAGCTCACTGGACAAGAGCTACCTGCTTACGTTCTCTTCATGGATTGGCTGGCATATGCTCTACTATGAGGCTCACAGACCAGCTGTACGCAGTCATAGTTCCCCCTTTCTGTTTTCAAAATATAAAAGCTGTGTTTATCATCCCTCTGCTGGGCCCCGTGCAGAAAGGACAACAAACACGGTACAAGGAGAATGAAATTCTTCACTAAACTCGACAAGCCTAATCTTTCTAGCTATAGGTGTGTCCCATCAAAATTTTTACGATCATGTCCAGGAGCTATCAAAGGCACAATTTTACTGGGTGGCATGCTGCAGGCTAATTACATAAAACTTTCAGCTTGAACATTACAAACAAACCAACTTTAAAACTATCAGAGGTAGCATTTCCTTTTGCTAGTAATGTCCTTAAAGTGTCCGACTCTTGGGGTCCATGTGAAGTCACAGGTGAGTTGTCAATCCAATGGTCTCGGATTTCCATCCAGCTCGTGCAGAGGGTTGTTCTGGTCACTGTTCTACCGTGTCTGCTGTGGGGCCATCAGGGAGGCATTGTTGGTTATGATTCAGAACAGAGTGTAGAGCAGGACGCATGTACCAAACAGGTACCCATCGAATACCAACATCTGTGGAAATATGTCAGGATGCAAATTCCCTCTGGGCCCCATCCACACAGGCCCAGGGGTGCTCAAAGATATGAGGGCTGAATTAAAACCTTCAGAGAAACTAAAATACATAAATCCACACAGACATGAGGTAGAAATGCAAGTTTTAAATAAGTAGAGAATATTTTAAGTGCCTTAAACAAATAAGCACCTGTATTTGTTAGTAAGAGGAGCCCTAAAGCCTAATTTAAAGTTCAAGTATCATTGCCTTTTGCAAAGTTAACTAAGTTCTAGTCATAACAAAACATAATGTAGCCTTGCTAGCATTCCTAGATAGAACAGATAGAGGTATATACGTAGAATTTGTGTAAGAAATTCCGATTACTTTCGCACATCAATCTTAGATTCGGATAGGTCCAACAAGGCAGTGGTATAACTGTGTTTGTAACTGATTGGTTAAAAATAGAATAAAATGCACTGCTTTGAGAATGCTAGCACACACACAAAACACCTATCACGGATGCTACTGTTGCTGCTGCTGCGGCTGCTACTGATAAGACGCTGCTGCTTCTGCTTGGGACATAGGGACTTTATGCTAGAAGGCTTTCTGCATACTGGCACGAACTGTAACACCTTTGCCTTCATGAGGCTGATTTAGCCATGCAATAAAGGACTTTACTTTTACAACTACCCAGCTTCTATAGTCTACAATGAGGACATGCCGAAAAACTTGACAGAAATACATGCATACCTGCGCCCCCAAGTGATAAGGTCCCAAGGGCCTTCCCATTCGTTAGTAATGAGGTCCCGTACCAATACCTTAGGTTTAGGTAACTGGACGTCACTAGAGGACTGTAATGATTAAAAATGATTTAAGATGACAGAGTTTTGGGAGTTTCGCAATATTGTTAGATGGTTTAAAGTGTACAGGGCTTTGGCCACCCTACTCTGAGGGGTCTCACCACACATCCCCCATTTCTGGTTTTCAAGGACATGCTTTAAAGTGCCATGTGCACATTCAACAATTGCTTGTCCTGTCTTCATTTTAGCTAATACTGTAATTATATTTTCCTGAATTCTTTCCAGCAGCTCATGCAGGAAAGTACTAGATGTTCCTATGCTATTCTATTTTTTAGCTAAACAATTCCATAACTGCTGGCTTAGTAAAGTCGGGTTTCTTTTAAGCATGCATTGTGATATTGTTCAGTTGTCTCTAGCACTCATCTATGGTACATAAATTGAGCTGGACTGAATTCAGTTCAGGTAAAAGACCAGATCTACAGTGGTAAGGCACCATTTTTCACTGCTTAATTCTTTGATGCCCTGTTTTTTCCAATAAAATTTGTAGTTCTCACAAAAGGAGGGAGTTATATGTTAAAAAACATTAGGGCATATGCAGGTGTCTGGTGCTGCTAACTGGCTAGCTTTCTCACTGGTCCGCATATAAGGGGTACAGCTTTGTACCTTTTCGGTGGGTCTGAACCTCAAGCAGGAACGTGGACAGCATGGAAGAAAAGGAGGATTCTCACAGGGGTTTCACTAGTCTTTATTCCACCCAGAGGGCTGCTCACGTGCAGAGTGAGCTCTGGCCCTCTGTTCTCACCTTAAGTACAGGGGGCGTACGGAGCAGGGAAATACCTGGAACCAATCTAGTG
>VZDJ01000263.1:99012-146319 GCA_008694505.1 Cyanoderma ruficeps | reverse complement strand
TGTGATTGACAAGACCTATCACCAGGGAAAGACCACAGGGGGTTTGGGGATGGGGGTGTAGGAACAAACCATTATAAAACAGATAACAAAAGCATACAGAATTTTGGGAAACCCAAAATGTGCACCGCAACAGGACTGAATAAGGAAAAAGGGCAGAGCTCTGGGAGCATATGATCAGCCACCATGTGCTTGTCTACAAAATGGCTGCTCCGCCTTTTATACCCCTGGGGGTTGCATCAGGCAAACTTAGCCTCTCCCAAAGTCTGCCAGTCAACTCTTCTTCACCGTCCATTGGTGGAGACTACTTTCTTGCAACTTGATTGGAGGTCAGGTGTTGTCATGCTGCGCCTCCTAGTAACAAGCCTTCCCTATTACATGCCCTCCTTCCACATGTCCCTGACAACTGAAACTGTCCAGGGGCTACAATACGGTGGGGGGGGGGAAGGGGACTATGGGGAGAACAGAGAACGTCCAAACAACAAACCACAATAACATAACTTTGCATCAATAGAACTTCTCCTAACATATACACAATAATCATCCCTTAATTGTGAGACCAAATCATCACATGACCTATCTATAACAACCCCCCCTTTTTCTTTTCTATAAGTCATCTGGCTCAAGCAATTAACTCTTTTTTTCAATTTTGATGATCTACGCATGCTTCTCTTAAATCAAATTTGGTTTTGGATGAGCCATAATAGCATCTGTTGATGTGGGTGAGGACAGTGAGAACAAGAAAAAAACCCTCGGGTTTTCCCTAATAAAATTATTGGTGGAGTTTGTTACATGAATTGGTTTGAGCAGATAAAAGGGGTAACAGAGGTCCAGTATGGCTTTTACTCCCACCTTACCATGCCCACGGGGTTGCTGCCCACATCAGGGCTATATAATCTTCTCGGTGGTGAGCACAAGTGCTAACCTGGTCTTGCCCTCTAGTTCCCGTCATACTCCACTTGTCAATTCTCAAGCGAACCACTTTAGCACCTCTCACTGTTCTCCGTGTACTTCCCCTCAACAGACACTTGTAACTTCCATCCATTAAAATAGGACAATTACATCAATGATCAATACAATTTAAATTTCTCGCTCAAAGTGTTACTTAAGCAGTACTTGAGCTGGCCAGTGGAAGCTTGACTCTACTTTTTGTTGGACATCTTGGGGCTTTCTGGTTACTTCTCACCCCATCTGGATGTTATGGTCTATTCTTTGGGTTCTTTCACTGGGCCTCTTAATTCTGTACTAAAGAGTATTCTGAAGAGTAGAAGCAGCAGAGGTCAGGCAATCTTCTTGCCAGCCTGACCAGAACTGCAATGCTGGCTTATGAACTATTGCAGGCAGGTGTCCCCTGGCTATCACATCTGGCAGAGACACTGCAGTTATCTTAGTTGAGCTTACATGGAAAAAGAAAGCCATCAGCATTAAAAAAAATCAAAAGCACAAGTAGTTTTTCTCCAATAAACAGGTGGATTTATCTAGGCCCAAATTTCTTCATTCTTCAATGCTCACTAGCTTACACACACACACACTCCCTCTACTCTTTGGTTCTCAGGGTCTCTAGGATGCTCCAGGCTTGTCTGCACTGGCAAGACCTGAGTGTCTGCTATTCTAGGCTGTGGAGATGTGCCAGGGGAATGGGCTTCCCCTGGGACAAGAGAAAATGTTGTGGTTTTCTGCTGGCAAGTGTTATAAATGAAACAGCCGAATTTGAAAAATAAAAAAAAAAAATATTTTTCGCGTAAGAGCAAACATGGAAAGCCACGAAAAAAAGGATAGTCTCGATCCTGGGATCGACACTGGGTGAACGCTAGGACAGGCCTCTATCGCACCTATCTCTCTCTCGTTCACAAAGTCCCACCACCAAGAGTCCAGTTTTTATACAGTTTATTTTTCCCAGGGTAGGGTTTCTTTGTCCACCTTTGCTCAGATTGTATATTCATGTGTCCTCTTTTGAGATTCCAGGTCTCTTGAATAGGTTTCTGGGTTGAGCTGATGAACAGATGAGATTTCCGAGAAGTCATCACTGATTCGAGAAGTCATCATTGATTCGATCAGGCTTGATGCGTGCGTGCTCCTGGTCATTAAGGCCACCGTTGATTGCCTGTCTCCATGGTTGCGATTCCCCTTTCACTTGTTGATTTCTTTTCTCTCTCCTGTAGCCGCCTGTCCCCTCATGGGTGCAGACCAGCTTTTCTGGAATCAGCTTTTGTCTTTTTTTTTTTAATCTTTTATATTACTTTATTTCTAGCACGAATTATTTTATACAGATATTCCCCATAACACAAGTAAAAGGCACAAGCAGTAGCTGTCACTGATCTGGTTATTGCTGTCACCAATGGGGGACACTGCCACATTCACACCATGGGCTGCATGTAGAATGTGTTATAAATATGGTGAGCCAAATCTCAATCAAAAAAAAAAATATTTTCTCACTATTGCGAGTAAAAATAAAGAAAAATAATAAAAACACAGCAAAAACACAACCACGCTATGACAAATCCACCATAAACCAAAGCCACAATAAAGAATAGATTCGATTGAATCTGGGAAACGAACGTGGGACCAGTCTGCACCGGGTCCTCCATCATTTGCTCCGAAGTCCTGTTTTCGGGGTTCAGCATTTATACTTTTTATTTTCCCCGAGGCAGGGTCTTTTTTTTCCGTGGTCGGATTATGATATTCATAGGCTTTCTTTTGGGATTCTGACTTCTTCCTGAGTGGAATTATAATGGTGTCTGAGGATTAACTTTAAATCATATTGAAGTTTGGAGTGGGATTCCTTTGGCAGACAGGGAAATGTCTATTGAAGGGCCGAAGCTGTCTCAGAGCTGATGGCCCAGTCATTGAAGGAGTTGGTTCGACCAAAATCCTTCTTTTCAATTGTTGATAACTTTAGATATTCCTTCCTCAGCTCTGCCTCCTCCTCCGGTGATTCTGCCAATGCATTCCTTCCTGCCTGTAATTCTTTTATTTCTTAAGCACAAATTAATATACAAGGCTTATTTACAAGAGATGTAAGAGAGTGACTGTGAGAAAGGTAACAAACAGGACTGTCAACTACTGTAAAAGGCCAAAGGGGTCTCCTTTTGGTTAAGGTAGAGCAGTTCTAGGGAGGAAGAATATCCTCAGTAGTTACCCACCCAACAGTACAGGGACAGTGACTAAAGGAAGGCAACACTACATCAGGACTTGCCCTCAGCATACCCAAACCCTTTCGTGTTTAGCTAAAGCTTCTTGGCCCCAGTTGCCTGCTCCTCCTGTACCCAGCTGGGTCTTCAGCTATGCCAGGCTGTCCAGCCCTTGGGATCATGAAAAAGGACAGTTCTCCCAGAGAGAAAAGGGACAAAGGGACTGGCTGTGGCCAGGATGCTTCCCCTTCTTTCCAGGGTGGGCAGTCTCTCTTTGCTTAATTCACTAGATACAAATCACAGCAATCTGAGCATACTTAACTTAGAATTACAGCAAGCTTATAAAGAGCTGTTTCTCCCCAGGCTATTTACACTGCTACAAGCCATGAACCAAACTACAGCAGAGGATTATGCAACAAGAAAAAATAAACTAAACCCAGAAAACCTGATTCTTGAAATACCATCATCAAGAAATGAAAACTATTACTTGGGTGTCTTGGGTTATAGAGCCTAAATTATATATTCCATTTTCATCTGCTGAAAACCGTTGGGGGGTTTTCCTCTTTATCTCTTGTTTACTCTGGAGGGAGGGGGGCGGGTGCCTTTTGATAATGGCCCAACAGTTAATACCNGGATCTTTGAACCCAAGGGGTGTTCACTCAAAACGTTTCTTTAGGATTTCCAATTCATAAAATTAGCCCCAGGGACGAAGTTCTCATCCGGTCTTGGAGAGAGGTTCCCCTGTCCCCTCATTGGGAAGGCCCTTTCCTTGTTTTGCTCACCACAGATACGGCCATTCGAATGGCGGAGAAAGGGTGGACTCACGCATCCAGAGTGAAAAAGATTCAACCGAAGGGAAAGGATCCTGAATGGACAGTAACATCGGCTCCGGGCAACTTGCGGCTTAAGCTTCGGCGCCGATGAACAACTTAGAGCGGATAAGTTGTGAAATACCTGAATGCAATTGTTTTCCTTTTGTACATTTTGAGTGCGTGTTTTGTCACGAGATTTGGGTGCTTCATTGTCGGGGAGGGGACAGGCCTGATAGTTACTGTTATAAGTGCTATCAAGAGGAGCTGAAACTGACTAACCTAGCTCTGAACCTTGCTCAGATATTGGGACTTGTCAAAAGAGGGTCGTATGAGTGCGTGGTTATCCTTGATCTCGGTATCCATGGCAAATTCCACACAAAAGCCAAGATACTGCAGAAAGAATGCCGAAGGAACACTGGAGTTCCGTGCATGGCAGACCCGGTCAAGCTCAGCAAATGGGGCACCTATAAACGGAGATTTGCGGTTAGGACGGAAGGCATCCCAGGAGAGTTTCCTTGCTGCCGAGAAGAATTGCAAGCCCGCCGTTGGGTACCTCCCCCTAATGGGCGAAGGCCGAGGCAGAGGGATATACCGAGGGATAGTCCCGCTAGTCCTGGGCCTAATGATCGGTGAAGTGGCAGGGAATTCTGTCTCTGAACCACGCCTCCCTGACGGAGAATGTCGATCATGTATGATATTCGTTCATACAAGGCAAACCCACTCCGTAAAACCCCCGCTGGACTGCTTGGCACCTCAGGGTCAGTGTTTAGACAGAGGAAATTGGTACCAAATTTGCAGCAATAACGAAGAAATGATTTGTTTTGAAATAGGAGAAACCCTCAGAGACAGGAAAGATGGGGCTCACTGTTGCAGGGAGGCCCTGAGATAACGAGAGGTTGAGCCAGAGCAACATATGATCCGACCAATATGGTTAATCACACATTCTCCCTTTATTCAGCTTAAGATGGCAGGTTATATACAGTTCTATATAGTTTATAATTAGAGCGACATTTCTATTGGAATACAGCATAGAAAGAATGCAAACAAACGCTGTTTAATTTTACTTTTAAGGTGGCTAAACGTGCTCACTAATAATTACTCTCAGTGACCTCTAGAAAACCCACTATCTAACATTACTACCTTAACATCTAATTTCTACTGCGCCACAAGTAATTTTATCTGCGCAACAGGCTCTAGGGCCTCAAGGCCTTCAAGGCCAAGGCTCAGCCAGACAAGCCTCAGCTGGGTAGTTCACTGTTTTATTTAATGTCTCATTCTAAGTACAGAATGAGACTCTCTCTCTCAGAAAATCTGCTACAGCTCACTCCTCTCAGGTGGGAAAGGAAGAGGTTCCTCAAATCCCTGCTTGCACAAAATGCAATCAGACGGTGTGGAGCGGGGGAAAACCAATTTCGGTATTGGTGGGATATCATCAAGTGAACGATGTGTGCTATGACGAGGAAAATTTGGAAATGTGTGCAATGGGGGAAAAACTGTATTGGGTAGAGAGGAATGTCAAATATGAGGATTCTCCGAAGGGGATGAAAACAGTTATCCTGGATTTGTTAGAGGAAGGGGTTGACAGGGTGTGCATGCAGTACTCGAAAACCTTCTGTTTCACTCAGAACAAGGAAGGCCTTGACCCTGAGGCAAAATTTGAACAATACCAAATGAATACCTTAGAAAATCACTTTAGCTCCCTGATTGCCCAATACCGGGAGCTGGGATGGCCCATTATCTCTCAGAGCTCCTTTGTAATTCGGCTTCAGGTCTCCATGGAAAAGATGTTAAACCACACCGTGAATGTCCTAGAAATGCTAGCCGAGCAGCATACCCACTTGAAAAACCAGGTTCGCCAAAATAGAATGGCCATGGATCACCTATTAGGAAAACAGGAGGGCGTCTGCCAGGTAGTGAATCAGACAGTATGTAATCTAGATGCTAGGTATTACACCCAAGCAATCAATCATTTGGCAGCAGAGATTAGGCAGATGACCCATTCTTCCAGACAAAGATGGAATGCATCCTGGGAAAGTCAAGGTTTTTGGAAAAGAAAGTGGTGGGTACAAATGGTTGTCAGGATTCTGAGCGTGTTGGGTCTGGGGCCTTTGTTCAAAAAGGTGTGCTCCTGCATCCGAGGGAAAAGAGTAGACAGACACCCAAAATCCAAGGTGGAGAGGGAACAGCGCCTCTCAGCCCCATCATTGTCCCCCTCCAAGAGAGACAGGAACAAGGCTGCCAGGATCTTGGACAGGTTTGAGAAGGAGACTAGATTCGAAGGACTTGCTGGGTCCTCACATGAGGAGGAGGATTCGGATCAGTGGGGTGATGAGTAGAAAATTTGAAAAATTGTAAATAGGAAGTACCCCCCGATCATTATGGGTTTCTTAAAAGGGGGAGGAGATGTTATAAAAATGTACTACATATTGATCTGGGGATGAGAAATTAAATCACACAGCTGCCAGGAACCATGGCAAAAGTAACCGGAGGAGATCGGCTGAGGAATGTAAAACCCAATCTGCAAATGAAAAGCCGAGCAGACTCAACCCCCCCAGCCTCTGACAACTGAGTCCACATCGAGTCGTCCGGAGAGCGAGCTCAACCCCCCCGTCTCAGACAGCCGAAACTACCCCTATACAGGATGGGAGCCCTGAATCCACATTGAGTCGTCTGGAGACGGAGACCCTCTCTGCACCTGAAAGCTGGTTGAGCTAATCCCAGGAACTCCATTCAGATTCGGCTAGGACAAAATTAAAACTGAATAGAAAGACCATCTCTGAGGAAAAGCCTGGCCCAGAGGAAAATAAACTGTATAAAAACTGGGCCCTGGGAACAGCGCATTGGAACAGATGACCAAGGATTTGGCGAGGGCCGGCCTGGTATCTGTCTCCCAGTTTGATCGGACTTGAACTCTGCTGTGGCAGGAATCCTTGCTGGTTCCGCTGTAATTTGGCTATTCTGTGTTGTGTCTTTTTGTTTGTTTTCTTTTTGATATATATATATTCAACTTAATTAATTTTGGAAAATAAAACTTTAATTTTGATTAGAGATTTGAGTCACTGTATTTATAACAGGAGCAAAACTCTCATTATAGCAGCAGGAAGCTTTTTCCCAAATTTCTAGAGTCCTTGTTAGTCATAATGTTAAGTTTTCTAAAAGTGATTTTAAAGTTTTTGTTCACTGGATTTTTAAGCATTTCACAGATATTAAGCAAGAATCACTTTTGTCAGTTGAGTTTTGGGAGAAAGTAGGGAGAAAGCTCTATGTTTTACAAAGTAAAGGGAAATTTCAAGTTGGAAAGTTTTACCCGATATTTCATTTGATTTATCAAGTGATTGTGAGTTTGGGGGAGAGCTCAGTGAATGCTAAAAGTTCAGTACCCCAATTCTGGCGTTCATCCCCCGGTGCTCCTGTCCCCTCGTCCCCTCAGGAGAGGTTTGGAGACAGAAACCACCAAATGGTGCAGAATTGCTACCTGCTTTCTGCTATCTCCCAGCACCTTCTGTCCCCTTCTCAAGCCAGCCCTGATCAAGGTGGCTTGAGTTCTAACCTAGCCCTCTTTGTTATACTTATTCTCCATATTCCCTCATTCAATTCTATGGCACAAGACGTTGCAGGCCACAAGCCAGATCCAGCATTTTGAATGAATTGGCGCGAAATCTCCCCGCTGTGATCACACAAACCAGTGGCTGGGATCCTCCTCCTCCCTTCCCTTCCCCTCCTCCACCTCGAGGCCCCTCTCCTGCGGCGAGTGCCGCCTCCATGTTTGCCGTTCCCCCTGCGGCGCCGAGCTATCCCGCTGCCCTCTGCCTTCCCGCGGGGCTGGCCCCCCTTGCGGCGGCGCCTGCCAGCCCCGTGGAAGTCACCCCCGCAGAGCTGGCCCCTTCTTCATTGGCATTGTCTTCCTCTGTGCCACACCCTCCCCCTCCTCTTCCTTTCCTCTGGCTCCTCTGATAACCCCACTCCCTCCAATTCACTTGCTAATGAGGCTGCTCTTGCCTCGCAATACAAACTGGACAAACCTGCTGGACCAGTTTGGTTGTATCAAATTCCTCTGCCTCCTCCCGGCCCTGCCCCTGCCTTGGCTTTCCCTGTTCCCACGGTCCCCCTAGCCCCGCCCCGCCCTTGCCAGTTTCAGATTCCCCTACCCCTACCCCTTATCCCGCCCCGCTGGCCCCACTGGGTCCCCTTCTCCTCCCGCCGGACTCCGCCCCTCCCGTGCCCAGCTCAAGCTTTGTGCTGAGTTTCCCTGGCTCCACGGCCGTTCCACCCACAGCCGCCCCTCCTCCCACAGCAATCCCCACTGTCGTGCCAGCCATCCCCGCCCCTGCAGTGGGTCCCTTCTCTGCGGCCGCCGCCGCTGGGCCGGGTCCCGCCACTGCCGGGCTGCGTCCTGCTGCTACCAGGCCGAGTCCCGTTCCCCCGCCTGCACCCTCCCACCCATCTCCTCCAATCCGGCCACTCATTTTCCACACTGGAACCGGGAGTGACCCTGACCAAACCATATCCATTTTAAATGTTAGTGATCCCAAATCCAGACAAATAATAGACCCTTCTCCGCAAATAACCTTGGAGAGAGTATATGCTTTCATACCTACAGGATCTGGTCCAAGGTGGATTCCAAGCATAAACAGCAAGCTGTACATGAAACACCCAAATGCAGCACCCAAAGACACTTGTCCTGAGCCTCAGAGTCAGCAAAAAAACCAAGCTCAGGTGGCATGGAAGAGAGGAAAGGAGTGTAAATACAGATGTTCCTCACAAAAGATTACGTTTCACAACTTCATAAGTTTATAAGACTCTTTGTTAAATTTTGCTCGCTCATTGTCTTAGACTGTTATTCCTTCTTATTTTCCTACATCTCTTCTACTCAGTATAGACTGAGGGGATAAGGTGGGAAGATATAAGAAGCTGTTAAGCTCTGCTTGCTGTTTCTAGATTTTGGTCAAGTATCTGTGTGTCTAAAAAAAACAACAATGATTCCTAAACACAATGTTCTATATGTCTAAGTTTCATGTAAAGATACACAACAATGTTCAATTGCTCAAATGCACGCAAGTCATCTAAAAAAAAAAAAGGCATAGCTTCCTTTATAGCTATTTTTGTGAGTTTTTAAAGATGCTTTCAGTTTTCAAAATTCTGTTATTTTCTAACAGCACGTCTGTGCCTCCCTTTTTATAAGGTTAGTTGCAAGATCCAAGTGTTATAAATGACTTAGCCAATTTATCAATTAAAGAGAATTTATTAAATAATCAAAGCATAAGTTTTGAAAAAGCCACAAGCGAAACAGTGCCAAGCCCGGGGTTGACACTGGGTGAACAATGAATCGGACTCTATCGCTCTGATTCCCCCGTGGTTCATGAATTTTACTTTTGCAGGGTTGTCGCTAGCCGAGGCTGGGTGTGTCCCATTTTAGGGACAGAAAGAGAGCAGGCCAGAAGCATCGCAGTGAGGGGACAAACTCTTCTACTTTATTTACAATTTAATTACTTTATACATTTGTACAGAGGTCCAGAGACTGGCTACAAAGGTCGCCACCTCTTAACCTGGATGGTGGACATCACCATCAATCATTTCTTCTCTCAGAGGAGAAGAATGCAAACATTCTAAGAATAAACTTTGTTTACATGAAAGCTACGTGAGAACAGAGACAGAAGGCAGAAAACCTTAGGGCAACATCTCACCCTTTGTCCATTATATAAAAGAAAAAACAAAAAAAGAAAATGAACATTGTTCAGTTTTTGTTCATGAAGGACCATCGGAGTGATCGCTCATGTCATTGACATCAGAGTCGTCACTCAGTGGTTCCTCCAGTGGTTGACCTTCATCTTGGTCACAGTCTCCTGTTTCAACATGACAGGATTATTAGAATTCTGCAGCACCAGTAAGGTGCCTGATGGCATGCAAAGCTTTTGCCAATTGACTGCGGGGTTCACCCTGCATTCCCCATTTTTGTTTTTGAAGAAACAGGCCTCAGCGGCACAACACAGGTTCTTCAGCAAATGAAACAAATCAAAATTTCTGATGCCCTTCAAAATGAAATGACACAACCACTGTGCAATGTCAGCCACAAAAATGGAATCCGTGACCAAATCAAAAGGTTCCTGGGAAAACTTTGGAAATGCCATGACAGCAGCCCTCAATTCAACCAATTGGGCTGATCCATCCTCATGACCTTCTAAAACTTGCCTTTAAAGGCCATCCTTCCAAGCAACAAGGGCCCGTCTTGTCCTTCCCAAACCGTCTGTAAAGACAGTGGGTCCTTGCACTGGCTTCTGGGTATTTTTAAAGAATTTTTGCCACTTGCAAGAGCTCATGGCTGGGCAGATGACAAACAATCTGCCCTGAAAAATTTTCCAGAGCATTGGCAGAGAAACATAGCTTGTACAGCTCCAGTCAAATTTCTCCCATAATACCGAGAGTATGTAATCCACACCCATCAATTGCAAGCACTGTTGCCTGCATTTAATTATCAATCGAGCAATGAGCTCAAACAATGTAATTTGCCTTTTTTGTGGCTGAAATCGAGCAATTAGCTCAAAAATGTATTTGCCGTCTTTTGCGGCTGATGGGGCAGCATGACCCAGTCCAAAATGTGCAAAGGATCAGACTATTCATCATTCCATCGGCCAGTGATACCTGTGGGATGCAAATGAATCACAAGAAAACAATATTTCAGATTCACAATGAGGATACTTTTTAGAGGTCTTGTAACAACCTCCATTCCCAGAGTTCTTTCAATGCAGAAAACAGGAGTGTTCCACGGACTGGTTTCCAGATGATCCAGGCCCAACAGCTCCCGAATCAAGTCACGAAGGGCGATGAATTCATCCTGAAAGAAAGTCCATTCCAGATGTCAAACGGCAAGGGAGAGACTCACAATGTTCGCTCCAGGAACAAACAGGGTAAAATCATTTCAGGACAGTCTCTGACCAGAACAACAGTCCCGTGAACTTGAGGCAGCCCAGTAACTTCAGAGCAGCCACCTTCTTGCCACCAGCTCTTTGTCCTGGAACAGAAGACTCAGAGAACACAGATTAAAGAAATCTGGTCCTTTCAGGGACAGTGACAGGGGTGGGTGGGTGTGGGAACTGAGCTTGCCCAGCAGACCTCCATCGGGTCTGAGGATTGGGAAGACACTCGTGTCTGAGCATGTTTCCCCTTTGGGCTTCTCTGCCTGTTTTCCGAGCCTGAAAGAGGCTGGCCATTCATATGAACCATTGCCTTACAAGCCTCGGCTGTGTGATTTGGCATTCCACACCGTCCACATAAAAACGAAGGAAAAGTCCCCTTTTTCACTTTCTTCCCTTTTTTCTTGCTGGCCTGAGCATTTGCCCGTGTCTGCTTCCCACCCTGCTGCCCCGTTCCAGGTTGGCTGCAGATTCGTAGCTACATGTTTTTTGCGGCCAGCTCCCTGAATCACAGGGAAAGCTTTCAAACTGCTCAGTGAGACATCTTCATCCACTGAATCCTGTCCTTTAGAGTGCACTGGGACAGGGGCGAGAGCACGTCTCGCAGGAACTACAGAGCTAGAGAATCCATCCCTGCCCTGCAGGAAGCACCGTGCCGAGCCACGGCTGTGCACTGCATCAGCCTTGGCTCGGACATCATCCGTGCTGTCTTTCCCCTTAAACACAGTGCCAAAGCCAGAGCTTGTCTCTACCTTAGAGGCGTCTGCGCGCGCAGCGCCACCCCGGCTCAGTGTGGGGGGAGAGAGCAGCGCTGGGAGGGGCGTGTCCACCTTGGAGGTGGCCGCGTGGGCCGCTCCACTCCGCCTCACCGCAGGGGGAGAACGGAGCAGGGAGGGGAACGTGCCCCGCAGTGCCGCAGCACTGCCAAGAGTCCCGTTCAAGGACGCGGGGGAAGGGGGGGGGGGAATGTGCCATGGAGCGGGTGCCGCACGTGACTCGCGAATGAGAGAGAATTTCAGAGGGTGACCAACTCACAGAGGAGTCTGTTTTGACAGCCCGAAGGCCCAAAGAGTGCCACCCCAGTGCCGAGTCCCTTGACCTAAGCACGGCAGCATGGGATCTTGGCAACGCCCCCAAGGAAGCTCCGCCGGCACCCATGCCGGATGGGGCTCTGGCCCACTGTGTGGCGGGCTTCTCAGCCTTGGCTGAGTGCCCAGCCCCCCCTCAGAGACTGCGGCTACGCAGGGCAGGGGTTCGGGGGTTCCTCCGCCGCCAGTTTCCACCCAGTATCTTGTGGAAACACCACAATGCGGACAGACTGCAGTGACTGTCCACCCTCCCCAGTCCCAGCGCGCCTTTGGCGCCTCCACCGCCTGGAAGGTGCGGGGGGAGGGATCGCCCTTCCCCTGCCGCCGCCTCTGCAGCGGCGACGGGGGAGTGGAGCGCGCCGGCCACTCCGGTCCCGTGGGGCTTTCGCAAGCCCCGTGCGCCTCCGCCCCCTGTCTGCCGCGGGCTGAGGCCGGCGGGGTTCCCCTGCGGGGACCCCACGCCTGCGTTTGCGGGTACCTGCAGGGTCCTCCACTCTGGGGACCCTGTGCCTGCGTTGGCAGGTGTCCCGCCCGCGGGGAGAGCTCCCTTACTGCTGCTTCTGTATGGGGGGGAAATCAGTGGTCCCGCCGACAGCGCGTCTGCGCGGGAGGGGTCTAAAGCCTCCCAACTCCAGCGCCGGAATGGCCGTGCGGGAGCAGGAGAAGAAGAAACTCTACCACCTCCCCTGGCACCCAGCCCGGGATACAACATCAGGCTGGAGCCATCCTGGTCCGAGACCTCAGAGGGAGGCTGCAGGTTACGCAGCACTCCTTCCAGCCTTTTCCATGTTGCTAGCAACCTCAAAAAATCCACACTGAAATCCATAGTAAAAAATTGCAGGAGATAGTCGCCTAAGGCTCTCCACTCCACTGTGGAAAAAACTGCTTGGACATTGTAGAAAAAAACACGGCTTTTAGCAAAATAAAACAACGCCCGGAAGTCCTCTGCAGAAACAGAGGCTTCTTTCCTCTCCAGGACCCTATGCCAAAGGTCCACCAGGAGAGAGCCATCTGAGGCAGGGGGAGAAGTCATCTCTCACCTTCACCTTCAGATACACTGCAGTGTGAAGTCCACAAGCAGGCTGCAAGCTCCCACTCGTCAGGGGGTCACCACTTGTGACCCAGGCTGCGGTCCTCACATGTCTCGGGGTCACCACTTGTCGCTAGCCGAGGCTGAGTGTGTCCCATTTTAGGGACAGAAAGAGAGCAGGCCAGAAGCATCGCAGTGAGGGGACAAACTCTTCTACTTTATTTACAATTTAATTACTTTATACATTTGTACAGAGGTCCAGAGACTGGCTACAAAGGTCGCCACCTCTTAACCTGGATGGTGGACATCACCATCAATCATTTCTTCTCTCAGAGGAGAAGAATGCAAACATTCTAAGAATAAACTTTGTTTACATGAAGGCTACGTGAGAACAGAGACAGAAGGCAGAAAACCTCAGGGCAACACAGGGTCTTGTTTTTATACTTTTTTTTTCTCTGATGAGGTGCAGGGGTTTTTTCCTTTGTTGATCTTATCTTTTAGCATATTCATGTATTTTTCTTTTCTTGTTGCTGGTCTGATGAAAAGTTTCCCGGAATGGGTGAATAATTAATTTTCTTTACTGGAATTCTGTTCGGGAATAAACATCTTTGGTGACACATATTATCTTACCATGGTTGCATATCGAATGCATATCACTGGGGTCTTGTCAGATGAAAAATCCTGTGGAATAAACATGTGTGGAGGCAGCTTATCGAATTCCTCCTTCCTGGTGCAAATCGCTTCTTCCCTGCCACTGTCTTTGGTTACACAAATGCTGTAATTTTAATTCTCTAGCACGAATTATTTTATAATATATATTACAATCCCTCCCCTTTCATATCAAACCAGTAATTCGTGCTTTTGTGGCAAGTTTTGATTTGGTTTGTTCATTACACATTTTCAATTTCATTTCCCATATTTCCATTTTTATATTGTTATTAGTGCATGAAATAACACCCTTTATAGGATAGACTACTCTAGTTGTTAATCTCTTTCTAAAATTTATCATCCTTAATCTTCTGCTGTTGCAGAGAACCCTTTTAAAAACATGGGAAGCTGGACAGAGCAACGCAGATCCAGCCAATATGGTTAATCACAAGTTCTCCCCTTATTCTGCCTAAAATGGCAGATTATATACACTTCAACATAGTTTACAATTACAGGTGTTTTCTCATTGGTATACAGCACAAGGAAAAATGCAAACAGACATTGTTTATCTCATTCTTAAGGTGGCTAAAGTGTTCACACTACAAACTATACCTATTAATACCTAGAAAAAACACTGACCTATGCTAATACCTTAACATAATTTTTAACTACGCCACATAACTTTCTAGCTGTGCCACCGGCTTCACAGGCCTGAATCTGGGGCCCAAGCTGGGGTAGCTCAAATCTCAATCCAAACACAAATCATGCCCTCACTCTCTAAGAAATTCTGCTACATTCTACTAAATTTCTTCTATACTATTACTAGTATTTATTGTATCCTATAGCTCTAGTCTTACTACGAGGTAGTTTTAAGGCTTCAGATAGTTTTTATTGAGCAAAATACTGGTAGGAAACTTTTCCCGTTTTCTGTGTCTGCTAAAACTCATCTTTGTAATCATCCCATTCATCCCATAACGGTGCTCTATACATTTAATAATTAATTTTTTCTTCATTTACCTGAGCTTCAAACCTAGCCAAAGCTTCAGCAGCTCTACTTTTTCCTTCTCCCAATTTCATTATCCTAGATAACTTGGGGACTTGACCAAGTTTTCCTGTAGCTAGTTCATGACCTACAGGTATTGCTGCAATCTGAATTCTTTGTACAACAGAATGGATTAAGTGAATGAAGCATGGTATTAAACAGGGCAAAAACAGTAGTCCAGCTATTGAACATAATATAAAGAAGCTCACCTTCTTCCACCAAGCTCCTTCCCCAAATAATTGAACCCACCATGAAACTTGGAGAATAGAATTCCATTTCTGGACTGGCACATGTGCTACTTTCCTAATTTCTGCACCAAGGTTTTTGATAGTTTCCCCATAGTCATCAATTTCTATACAACATTCAGATTCATTAAACTTTCCACAGACCCCTCCTTCTTCAGCCAGCAAATAGTCCAAAGCTATTCAGTTTTGATATACAAATGCTCGCATTTGGGAATGTTGTTTGGACAATAACTCGAGAGTGTCAGAGGTATGATTTGACATGGCTTCCACTACAGCCTGGAGTCTTATTAACTGATTTAGCAGGTAAATTGGGGCCCTATATCCCCATCTTCCATCCTGAGCCCATGTTGCTGGGCCATAATATGCTATTATCCTTTCCGCCGGCCATTCATCTTCTCCCCACTTTTGATTCTCTCCTGCATTAGGAAATTCACGCTTTAACTCCCTTTTCTCTCTATCCAGGGTCTCATATAGGGGTGCTCCCAACAAATTACTCTCAGACCTTGGTAGCATAAAGGAGGGTCGAATCATCCCTAGGGTACAGGATCCTCTCCACCTGTGGGGTAACTCACTGTAAGCCTTTTCTCCACATATCCAGTATATTCCATTAGGTGTTTTCCATTTGTCATTTACAGCTTCTGGTTTTTCCCAGTAATCCTTTAGGCTTTCCAAGGATTGGTAAGGGTTAGCTCCAGAGCTTTTATGCCAACATAACCCAATTTGGTCAATCCATTCACAATCTGCTCCTCTGGTTTGGCTCCAATACCCAGCAGGAGTTTCTGGTTGCCAGGCCTTGGTGTTATTATTTGAATTTACTGCTGGAGTGGACATACAAGGGGTATATCCCAGTACTTCAGTATATCTCTTTCCTTCCCTGCTGATACAAATTGTTCCAATTATCTGCTGATCTAAAATCCACCCTTCGGGTCATTGCAATGTTTTAGATATCTGAGTGTTATTCCATTTTAGAAGTTGCTCTGGAGCTGGGGTCTCACCCTTCCATGGCCATTTCTCAGTCGATTTCAGCCCTCCACAGATCCAACAATTAGATAATCCTAATTCTGTAGCAATTTCTTGCATTAGGTCCACAAAAAGGTTCTTATTTGAGGCGGGTAAGCCCCAACTACTATACTGTTGTTCTAACTGTTCATATTGTTCACTTAGTGTTTTTAATTTTTCTTGCTCCATTCTTTTTTTCCTTGCCTCTGACTCCTGTTTCTTTAGTTCTTGAGCTATTTGTTTGATTCTACTCTCTGGATCTACCCCTTCTTCATCTTTTGAGAAACAAAAAGTTTTGTCAAATCGCAAGCAAATTCAATCATCATCATCCTTGAGAAGATTAAGTATTACAGGCTCACCACTGAGAGAGAATCTTTTGTCATATTTTAAATTCTTTCCGACCCAATATGTTCTTCCACCCATAGCACACATTTCTAATTTGCTGTGATCATAACATACTGTATTGGCTTGAAAATATGACACAAATGTTGATTCCATTCTACCTCTGATCCATACAGTACGATTACATTTGTTGCAGGTGGGAATAGTAGGCTCCAACCCAGCATCTCGTTTGTACACTGCATGAGTTAATGCTTTCTTCTCCCTTTTCATAGACCGCGTCTCTAACCACCGATCCTTAGGTATCGCTCTTGGGTCATAACAGACTAATTTGCCTTCTGATTGACACATTCTATATTGAGTGTCATTATATATGTACAGTACTCCTTGTTGCTGCTTTTGCAGTCATAGTGGGTTTGGTATGCCATGATTTTTGTAGCCACCCGTCCTGTTAGGATGGTCTTAAAGCACTGCTCACAGACATTGGCTGGGCTCTGCTTCTCAACACTGGTCTGATTCTGGGGGAGCAGACTGACTGTCTTGCTCATCATTAGACTCAGAACCAGCAGAATTCCCCATAGGCGTACCCCTCTGCCTTTGCCTGTGCCCACAGGGTTGCCACCTGCGGCGAGGTAGTCCATCTTCTCGGCAGCAGGGGTATTCTTCAGGGAAACCATAAGTGGAACAAGCCACATACCTCCTCTTAAAAGTGCCCCACTTCAATAGTTTGATTGCATCAGCATTACAGGGTACCTTGTTTGACCATCGACACTCGATTGCTAGGACTGGCATTTTTGAATCCAATTTACCCCTCACTCCCTTTTTGAACAAGTGATACCACTCTGAAGAGTCTAATTCCAATACGCCCAAGTTAGTAGCGACTACTAAGGAATGGCTAGTTAGAGCGCGTTCCTCTTCCAAGCACCTTGAACAAAGTCCTTTAGGTCTATATCCTCTCCTACAGTGTATGACCCAAATTTCATGACAATAACAACATTCAAAATTAACAGATGGATAACATTCACATCCTGGCACCAGACAACTTATCTCCTTCAGTCATTTAGTGCGCCAGTGTAGTTTTATCTTCAAGTTTCCTGGAGGAGAGGTCACTTTCCATTCAGATGTCTCTTCCCGACGTTCAATCTTCTTTACTCGAGAAGCATGCGTCCAGCCCTTTTTGGCTGTTCATATCGCTGTGTCTGTGGTTAGAAGCACAAGGAAAGGACCTTCCCAGTGAGGTGCTAGAGGGACTTCTCTCCAGGTTTTAATTGATACCTCATCTCCTGGTTGTATTTTATGTATAGAAAACCCCAAAGGAGTGCTTTGTGTTATTAGTCCTTGCTTTTGCAGTTCCTGCAGATTCTTATTTATTGCTATCAAGTAAGGTTGAATTTGGCCATCCTCTAACCTTGGCTGTCCCACTGGCATCCCATGCTCATATGGCATTTTGTAAAGCATTTCGAAGGCTGACAGCCCACTTTCAGAGTGGGGCATAGTTCTAATGTTTAACAGGGCTAAAGGAAGGCACTTTACCCATGACATTTTAGTCTCCAACATTAATTTTGACAACTGAGCCTTTAACGTCTGATTCATCCTTTCTACTCGTCCTGAATTCTGAGGGTGCCATGGAGTATGATATTCCCAATGGATTCCTAAAGTATCTGCTAACTGCTTGGTAATTTTTGATGTAAAATGCATCCCTTGGTCTGAGTCTATATAGTCCACTATCCTGTATCGAGGTATAATTTCTTCTAACAGTATCCTTGACACTGTCTGGGCTGTAGCCCTAGTACTGGGAAAGGCCTCTACACAATGAGTCAATTGATCTACTATTACCAACAGGTATTTATACCTCCCTACTTTAGGTAGTTCAGTGAAATCTATCTGAATCTTTTCAAACGGGTGATATGCTAATGGGCGGTCTCTTAAAGGTGTTTGACGTGTTCTGGTCCAATTTATCCTCTGACATATCATGCATCCTTGTACCTCCTGTTTAGCTAATTCATAAATTCCCTTGCACCCAAAAAATTTCAGAAATTGCACTGCAAGGGCTTGTGACCCCCAATGGGTCTGTTGGTGAAGCCTATTTAAGACTTTTCTTGTATAATCTTTAGATAATAATTCTCTTCCATCTGGCAATTTCCATTTACCTTCTTCCCACTTTCCCCCTATTTTCTCATATCCTTCAATTTCCTTTGAAGAGGGACAAAAGGGATACTCCTGGGTCTTATCCCCTCTGATGTGTGGGGTATTTATCATCAATAATGCTGCGTTCTTAGCTTCTCTATCTGCCAAATTATATCCCTGAGTCCGAAATTGCATCCCTACTTGGTGTCCTTTTACGTGTACTATCAAAATTGCTTCCGGTTCTCTAATAGCCTCTAGGATTTGTCTTATTAATTCTTTATGGACTAACCCTCATCCACGAGTGCTGATTAAACCTCTTTCTTCCCAAATTTTCCCGAAGGTGTAGACTACCCCAAATGCATATTTGAAGTCTGTAACAATCATCCCTCTCTTTCTTTTTAAGTGCCCATAACACTGCATACAACTCACAAGCCTGTGCTGACCAACTAGCACTTAGGGGTCCTGTCTCCACTACTTTTCCTGACTTCCCATCCACTATCGCATAGCCTGACTTCCTTCTCCCTTCTATAACCCTTGCCGACCCATCCACAAACCATTTTTCTCCTTCCTCTAGTTCTTCTTCTTCCAAGTCCTGTTTTATCTTTGTCTGCAATTCCACCACATCTGCACAATTGTGATTAGGCTCGTCTAATGACTCCCCAAACAGAAACTGTGCTGGGTTTTGAGCAGCAGTTGTCCATAACTCCAAATCAGGCGAGTTGTCCTGGTTTAGGACAACCTAGGGGGAGAACCTCCANAGCAGCCAGAGCTAGTGGCAGAGCAGTGAGCTAAGCCGAGCAGCGAGCTAAGCAAAGCAGCAAGCTAAGCAAAGCAGCAAGCTAAGCAAAGCCAAGCAGCTAGTTAAGCCGAAGCCAGAGCTAGCTGCAGCCAGAAGCCAGCTAGCCCTGCCCCCGCCGAGAGGGGGGGGGGCGGCAGGCAGCTGGTAGACATAACAAACAGGAAAGACAAAGCCACACGATTGGGATATTTGGGAGAGAGGGCATCGTCAACCCAGGACACGAGTGAATCAATATAGCCTCATACTTCAGGAGTCTTGCATGTGTGAGCCACTTGTCTGTTTTCTGTTGTAAGATGCTCCTTACATTATGGGGGGAATATACTACCAATGGTGCTCCGAAGGTGACTTTCTTAGCTTCTTCTACTAATAGTGCCACTGCCACTATTGCCTGTAGGCAAGTGGGCCACCCCCTGCTCATGGGGTCTAGGAGTTTTGACACATACCCCACAGGTTTCTTGGTTCCAGCCCAATCTTCCTTTAGCACTCCATGGACGGTATGATTACTAACATCTATGAACAACTGGAACTGCTTCTTCACATCAGGGAGGCTCAACACTGGAGCAGCTATAAGCGTCTCCTTTAATTCCTTGAATTATTCTTCATCCTGCTCTGTCCATTTTATTCTATCGGTAGTCAATTTCTCATATAGAAATTTTACCTTCTCACTATACCCCTCAATCCACTGTCTACAATACTCCAAAAGTCCCAATATCTGCCTGACTTCTCTTTTTGTCTATGGAGACGGTAGTGCAATGATTCCCACGACTCTTTCAGGATCTAACTTCTTTTTCCCTTTTGTGATCCAATGCCCTAAGTACTTGACCTCAGGCTCAGTAAACTGCAACATTGATTTTGAAACCTTTAATCCCTTCTTTCCTAAGAAGTTCAATAATGCTATGGTGCTTGCCCTTATGTCTTCCTCTTTTGGACCAGCTATTAATAGGTCATCAACATACTGCAAAAGTTTAGTCCTCTCTGCTGGCACAAATTGACTTAATAATTGTTCAAGGACTTGGCCGAACAGTTTGGGGGAATCAACAAATCCTTGGGGTAGGAACATCCACCTGAACTGTTGCTTCCTGTTTGTTTCAGGGTCCTCCCACTGAAAGGCAAAATAATCCCGGTTTTCTTCGGCTAGCGGACAGGTCCAAAAGGCATCCTTTAGGTCTATTACACTATACCAGGTATCTTCAGGGGAAACTCGATTTAAAAGAGTATATGGATTTGCTACTACAGGAAAACGTGTTTTTGTTTTTTCGTTTACAGCCCTCAGATCTTGGACTAGCCTATAGATTCCATCCGTTTTCCATACTGCCAAGATAGGTGTGTTGTGCCTTGACATACAAGGTTCTAAAGTTCCCCTTTTTACTAGTTCATCTATCACAGGTTTTAGTCCCTTTCTTCCCTCCATGGAAATGGGGCACTGTTTAATCCTAATCGGATCCTCTGGTCTCTCAATTTCAATGAGAATGGGCTCCATTTCCAACCTTCCAGCTTCCCCTTGGGTATGCCAAACTTTGGCATCAATCTTATTCTCATCTTCTTCAGTTAATCTCTACAGACTTACAATCGGTTGTGATTCTTGCACAATCAAATTTATTCCAAGAGCTACCATCAAATCTCTCCCTAATAAATTATAATCAGCCTCCTCAACTAACAACATATTTCCTAAACAAATCCTAGTCTCTGACTCTATTTCTACATCTTTAATAACTGGGACCTTAAAGGGTTCCTCTTTTGCTCCTATTATCATCGTGTCTTTACTTCTTGCGCACCCTAGTGGCAGCTTCTGAAGAGTACTACGCTCCCAAGTCCACTAGAAATAATATTTCCTCCTTTTGGCATCCTATTTTTAACTTTATCAAGGGCTCTTTAGATGTTCTGGACCCCAAAATAAAAAGCCCCTGACACCCCTAGTCTTGAAAAATCTTTTAATCTTTCATCCTTTTCCTGCAATCCTTTTTCAAATGCCCCCTTTTCCTTCAATAATAGCGTTCAGGGGCTTCTCTTGGATTATCGGGTGTCTTTTTCTGTGGGACAGGCTGCCTTCTTTGGGTTTCATGGCTCTGTGCTGACTTCACAGGGCTTCAGGTGCGTTCCTGCTTTTGAACTTCCCTAACAGCTGCAACTAATACCTTTGCCTGTATCTTTTGTTTTTCTTCATCCCTCCTCATATATACCTTCTGGGCTTCCCTCAGCAGCTCTTGCAACCCCTTTTCCTGCCAATTTTCTAATTTTTCAAGCTTCTTACGTATATCTTCCCATGATTTTGCTACAAATTGACTTTTCAATAATACCTCTCCTATTGGGGAATTAGGGTATATCCCTGAATAAACCTGCAGGCTCCTTCATAACCTTTCCAGACAATCAGTGGGTGTCTCGTCCCTTCTCTGACATTCCCCAAATACTTTGCTAATGTTCTGCCCTCTAGGAACCGCTTCCCAAATACCCTGTATTATTATACTTCTTAAGTCCATCATATTTCATTGTCCCTCCTCCATCTGTGCATCCCACTTGGGTCTTTGATTTGGCCATTTCTGTTCCCCAGGCACACTTCGTGGGTTCCGGTGCTCCCATTCTCACATCCCAGCCTGTCTGATCATTTCTCTCTCTTCATTATTAAATAATGTTCTTAATATAGATTGCATATCATCCCAAGAAAAAATACTACTTTCCCATGCCTCGCTCTGGATCGCAGCACTTTTTCTGGTCTTTACCGTAAATAATCTAATTTCCACTCCCTACCATATTTTTGCATAGTCCCTTTCCTCTTGGTCCCGAGGTTTTTTACTGTTCACATAAATATTTAGAGCTCGACAGGTCCATTCCTCAAAAGTTCCAAACATGGGACAAATTAGTGATTTCTAATCTCCTTCCCTCCCCCGATTTCTATGCAATAATGAATATTTTTTTCCTTAGATTTTCCTTTTCTTGAGGGACACTCTTCCCAATGTTCTAGCATCCACCCCAGTGGGCTATCCTGTGGAATTTCTGGTATATTGCTTTCTTTTTCTCCCACGGATTTTTCTTGGGTCTTTCCCTGGATTTTGCTTTTTCTCTGTCCCATTTCACAAGGTATTACAGTAATCTGCTCACTAGTTCCCCTCCCTTCTCTCAGTCACACACAGAACTGATATGTGCTGTGCCATATTTGATTCATTATTACTGATCTACTAATCCAGCAGAGAACCAATTCTACGGAGTCTTTGATCAGTAATTTAGCTCCCTTTTTTTCTTCTATCGATTTCTCTCCCCGGACCTCCCTTGGTCCTAGGCAAAAAAGGCTTACCAGCCCCCGAACTTCTGAGGGTGTCCCTTTCCCTTTTAGCCTTCCTGTGGCTGATGTCCGAACTCCCCAAGTTTTGGATTTTTACACGTGTAATGAGTTTTTCCCAAGAAATTCGCTTCCCTCGTGACCGACCGTTTCCCTCGCAGGAGTACGAAACTACAATCTTGGGGCCCACTCTCGTTTCGTGATATTATCACATCTCATTCACACATCTGGTCACTCCCACTCAACCATGAGGTACTTACGGTTCCTTTCCCCATGTGGATTCTTTGGGCACGTAGATTTTTACGAGTAAACTGTGCCGCAGTTCCGAGAGCCCCTCTTCCTAGGTCCTCCCTAAGTCTCTTTGGGAGTTCCGAGCTCATTTTTCTTTTTCCCCTCTTTTTTTTCTAGTGGCCCCTACCTCAATTTGCTGTTCGGGATACAACTGGGTCTACGGTTCTTCCACCCCACTAGGCCGCTGAATCAGTGGGGGTGCCTCCTGGCCGGAAAAGGGGAACCGCAGATCCGAAATTGGATTACGTAGGCGGTCACCAATTCTGTTAGAAACAACTTAGCCAATTTATTAATTAAAGAGAATTTATTAAATCATCAAAGTATAAGTTTTGAAAAAGCCACAAGCGAAACAGTGCCGAGCCTGGGGTTGACACTGGGTGAACAACGAATTGGACCCTATTGCTCCGATTCCCCAGTGGTTCACAAATTTTACTTTTGCAGGGTCTTGTTTTTATACTTTTTTTTTTCTCTGCTGAGGTGGGTTTTTTTTTTCCTTTGTTGATCTTATCATTTAGCATATTCATGTATTTTTCTTTTCTTGCTGCTGGTCTGATGAAAAGTTTCTGAGAATGGGTGAATAATTTTCTTTACTGGAATTCTGTTTGGGAATAAACATCTTTGGTGACGCATATTATCTTATCATGGTGGCATATTGAATGCATATCACTGGGGTCTTGTCAGATGAAAAATCCTGTGGAATAAACATGTGTGGAGACAGCTTATCCTTGCTTGACGAATTCCTCCTTCCTGGTGCGAATCGCTTCTTCCCTGCCACTGGCTTTGGTTACACAAATGCTGTAATTTTAATTCTTTAGCACGGATTATTTTATAACATATATTACACAAGTAATTCTGTCTTCTTAATAACAAGTCTTTAAAGCCATCCAGAAGCAGAGATATAAAAGCCTTGAACTGCCTTACTAAAAGGAGGTGCAGCACTAGAGTAACTAAATACAATTCTATCTCTCTATGTATCTTTAGCATAACAAATCTGTGAAATTGAAATTTGTGAATACTCAGTTGCCCAAAATTTCCTGCTCTCCTGTGGTCTAACCCTGGCTAGCTATGGACCACAGGAGGAAATCTGGTCTAGGACGAAGATAAAAGACAAAAAGGCACTCTTAATCTTCACGGGACACAGTCCCACAGCTTTAATGTAGAACCTGCACCTTAGAGCCTAGGAAGAGAAAAGAGGGCGAGACTCCCCGTGCAGGGAGTTTTAATCCCTAGGAGAGAGCAGGAGGGGAGGGGGGTCTGTTGACCAATGGGGACTGAACTAAGGAGAGTGGAAAGATAGGGGATATCAGGCGAAGGGGGTGCAAATGTTCATAGGAAAGTGCAACCAATATTTTGTGTATACATATTAAAAAAAACCCCCGGTGCAATCTAACAAAGTGAACTAACTACTTAGTGCAATACAACATCTCACCCTTATGTGCTATAATAAAGTTGAAAGAAAGGCATTGGGCCTACTCAGATGCAGAATAAATATTTGCCCACCACTTCTGATTTGCAGGCAGTTTTGCCTGCTCTTGGCCTGCAAGCTCTGCATGACAGACTTCTGAGGTAGTAGGGATTAAACCATTGAGGGTTTTTAAAACTAGGTAGCGTAGGATTCGGAAGACCAATACAATTAAAAATAAAAGAACAAAAAACAACAGGATTGTCTTAATTATCGAAGCCCACCACCCTGAGAGTCCCCAGCCTTTGAACATTCCGCTGAACCAGTCTTTGGATTCTTGCTTTATCTGTTCAGCCATGTGTAGTGGTTTAGGGCAAATCTGGGCGGAAACCTCCTAAGGGGCACTCCCTCCCCTCCCCCCAACCGGTTTGGAAAAAAAAAACCTCCTCAGAGAGAAGTGGAAAGAACCCTGTTTATTAAACAGGCAAAGCACTCCCCGGCACAATAAATTGAACAATACCCAATGACAAGAACTTCGTGCTGCTCTGGAGAGATGACAGATTTAGGAAAGAAGTCCCTCCTGTAGGGGGTTGCTCTGTCTCAGTCCCTCTGGTGCTGGGAAATGCTGCTGCACAGATCTTGGTGGGTTCCAGATGCAAGTCCCCACGGCGCTCCCCCTGGTCCTCAGTCCAGAGAGATTTTAACAGTTCCAAGGGAAGGCGAAAAAAAGAAAAAAACAGGAAAGAAAAAAGGGGGAAAAAAAAACACCAGGAGGAGAAGGCAAAAAGCAAAGCTTCTCCCCCTCTGCTAGCTACACACTAAGTAACCAAGTACTAAAAAAAAAATAAATAAAAGACCTCTTCGTCCGTCGCTGTGTGTTGCTGAATCCGATGCTCAAGGCCAGCTGGCGGAGGAGGGTTTCTGAAAACAAACTGCGCGCCTCTCCCTTCCTCTGACTCCCAGACCCAACAGCAAAGGCACACAGGGCAATATCCAACACAAACCCAACAGATGATTGGGGATACAAACATCACAATCTCACCCCAGGACATTCCACTCCTTATCCCCATATCGTCAACATACAACCAAAACCAACATATTTTATACATCATTAATTTATCCACATAAAACTTCCATTTGTTCCTTCCAAAAAAATGCAAGCAATACCCATCATGTCCCTGTCACATCCCACACCAAGCCACTGAATCCAGGCCCCAGGCTGCAGGGCTGCAGGATTCCCCACTGTCTTATTTTGCTCACCCAAAACTCCTTTCACTTACTCATACCTTCAACACCACTTATACCTTCAACACTTGCTCATACCTTCAATATTTACACATACCCTCTTACTTACGCATTTCCTTCTCTTTCATGTCTGTGTGGTTTAATGTACAGACAGTGGCAGTAGCATCCAGCAAACAGTGATGTTTACATATGATTCTCACCCAACAGTCAGCTGTCCCTGAGGTACACATCATGTTGTTCCATCTCTCTGCATTATCCATCATGTGCAACCTGGTCCCTGAGCAAAGACAATCCCATGCATGGGTTTGTCTGTACTTGAGGCAGACTTGATCCACACTGTCTTCCCTAACAAACACCATATGCACCACAAGGACTTTATCTCCGTCTATTGCATGCAGAGGGTCAGCCTGGGAGGGGCCTGCTCGGTTAGTGGAGCCTTGGGTGTTGACCAACCAGGTGGCCTTTGCCAAATGCTGCTCCAAACTTTTGGAAGACCCTCCACCCAATGCTTTCAAGGTGGTTTTTAACAGTCCATTGAATCTTTCCACTTTCCCAGCAGCTGGTGCATGGTAGGGGATATGGTACACCCACTCAATGCCATGTTCCCTAGCCCATGTGCTGAAAAGGCTGTTCTTGAAATGAGTTCCGTTGTCTGACTCAATACTTTCAGGGGTACCATGTCTCCACAGGACTTGCTTCTCAAGGCCTAGAATGGTGTTACGGGCCATAGCATGAGGCACAGGGTAGGTCTCCAGCCACCCAACGGTGGCTTCTACAATTGTGAGCGCATAGCGCTCACCTTGACGTGTCTGGGGTAGTGTGATATAATCAATCTGCCAGGCCTCCTCATACTTATATTTGGGCCACCGCCCCCCACACCATAGGGGCTTCACCCACTTGGCCTGTTTGACGGCAGCACATGTGTCACAGTCATGGATAACCTGAGAAATACTCTCCATGGTTAGATCCACCCCGCGGTCTCATGCCCACTTATAGGTGGCCTCTGTGCCCTGATGACCTGAGGCATCATGGGCCCATCGAGCTAGGAACAACTCTCCCTTGTGTTCCCAATCTAAGTCTATCTTTGACACCTCTATCTTTGCAGCCTGATCTACCTGCTTGTTGTTTTGATGCTCCTCATTAGCTCTACTCTTGGGGATATGGGCATCTACATGGCGGACCTTCACAGGTAGTCTTCCTACCCTGGAAGCAATGTCTTTCCACTCATCTGCAGCCCAAATTGGTTTTCCCCTATGCTGCCAAATAGCCTCTTTCTACCTCTCTAGCCATCCCCACAGAGCATTGGCTACCATCCATGTATCAGTATAGAGGTAGAGCTTTGGCCACTTCTCTCTTTCAGCAATGTCCAGGGCCAATTGAACGGCTTTGAGTTCTGCAAGTTGGCTTGATCCGCCACCTCCGTCAGTGGCCTCAGCGACCTGTTGTGTAGGTCTCCACACAGCTGCTTTCCACTTCCGGTTCATCCCCTACAAAGCGACAGGAACTGTCAGTGAAAAGAGCATAATGTGTCTCCTCTGCTGGCAGTTGGTTGTGTGGCAGAGCCTTATCAGCCTGTGTCACTTCTTCTTGTTACTCTTCATCTGTGAGACCAAAGTTTTCACCTTCAGGCAAATTTGTGGTTATTTCCAAAATCCCAGGATGATTCAATTTGCCCATACGGGTGCGCTGTGTAATTAGAGCAATCCACTTGCTCCATGTGGCATCGGTGGCATGGTGGGTGGTGGGGACCTTTCCTTTGAACATCCACCCTGGCACCAGTAGTCGGGGTGCCGGGAGGAGATGTTGTGTTTCAGTGCCAATTACTTCTGAGGAGGCTTTGACTCCTTCATAGGCTGCTAAAATTTCCTTCTCTGTTGGAGTGTTGGCTTCAGACCCTCTTTAGCTTCGACTCCAAAATCCTAGTGGTCGACCTTGAGTCTCCCCAGGCACTTTCTGCCAAAGGCTCCAGGACAGACCATGGCTCCTGGCTGCAGAGTAGAGCACGTTCTTCACATCTGGTCCCATCCGGACCGGACCAAGGGCCACTGCATGAGCGATCTGCTTGATCTGGGCAAAGGCTTGCTGCTGTTCAGGGACCCAGTGGAAATCGTTCTTCTTGCGGGTGACCAGGTAAAGAGGGCTCACAATTTGACTGTACTCAGGAATATGCATTGTCCAAAAACCTATGGTGCTTAGGAAAGCTTGCATTTCCTTCTTGCTGGTTGGTGGAGACATGGCTGTAATCTTGTTGATGACATCAGTAGGAATCTGATGCCGTCCATCTTGCCACTTTACTCCCAAGAACTGGATCTCACAGGCCGGTCCCTTAATTTTACTCTTCTTGATAGCGAAACTGGCTTCCAGGAGGATCTGGATGATTTCTTTTCCTTTCTCAAACACTTCTGCTGCAGTGTTCCTCCACACAATAATGTCATCAATATACTGTAGATGTTCTGGAGCCTCACCCTTTTCTAGTGCAGTCTGGATCAGTCCATGGCAGATAGTAGGACTGTGCTTCCACCCCTGGGGCAGTCGGTTCCAAGTGTACTGCACTCCCCTCCATGTGAAGGCAAACTGAGGCCTGCATTCTGCTGCCACAGGAATGGAGAAAAATGCATTGGCAATGACAATAGTGGCGTACCACTTTGCTGTCTTGGACTCTAGCTCGTACTGGAGCTCCAGCATGTCTGGTACAGCAGCCCTCAGAGGTGGAGTCACTTCATTCAAGGCACGATAGTCCACAGTCAACCTCCATTCTCCTTCAGATTTGCATACAGGCCAAATGTGGCTGGTGAAGGGTGAGTGGGTTTTGCTGACTACTTCTTGGCTCTCCTGCTCACAGATCATCTTGTGAATGGGAATGACAGGATCTCAATTTGTCCGGTACTGCCAGCGGTACACTGTCGAGGTGGCAATTGGCACTTGTTGCTCTTCCCCCTTCAGAAGTCCTACAGCAGATGGGTTCTCTGATAGTCCAGACAAGGTGTTCAATTGCTGGATGCCCTCTGTCTCCACAGCAGCTCCCCCAAACACCCGAGTCCCTTTGAGTCTTTGAAATACTCACTTTGGTGGTAGTCTATGCCCAAAATGCATGGGGCCTCTGGGCCAGTCACAATGGAATGTTTCTTCCACTCTTTTCCAGTTAGGCTCACCACAGCTTCCAACAGGGTCAACTCCTGGGATCCCCCTGTCGTGCCAGCAATAGAAACAGGTTCTGCTCACACATGTCCTGATGGGATTAGTGTGCACTGCACACCAGTATCTGCCAAGGCCTCAAATTTTTATGGCTCTGATATGCCAGGCCAATGAATCCACACAGTCCAAAAGACATGATTTTCCCTAGCCTCTACCTGGCTAGAGGCTGGGCTCCTCTAGTCCTGGTTATCATTCCCTCCCTGGGCATACATTCTAGAAGTTCCTTCAAGGGGATCAGACATGTCATCTTCTTTTCCATTATGCCTGGCAGCTTGGCTACAGGCAATGGGAACTACTTCCTTTCTGGTGGAATCACAGAATGACTAGGTTGGGTGAGACCTTCAAGATCATCAAGTCCAACTCATGCCCCAAGACATGAACTAAACCAAGGTGCGGCCTCAGCAGTGCCAAGCACAGGGGAAGAATGACCTCCCTGGTCCTGCTGGCCACACTATTTCTGATACAGGCCAGGATGGCATTGGCCCTCTTGGCCACCTGGGCACACTGTTGGCTCATGTTCAGTTGGCTGTCAACCAGTAGTCCAAGGTCCCTTTCTGCCTGGGCACTGTCCAGCCACACCGTCCCCAGCTTATAACATTGAATGGGGTTATTGTGGCCAAAATGCCAGACTCAGAACTTGGACTTATTAAACTTCACCTTATTGGACTTTGCCCATCCATCCAACCATTCCAGGTCTCTCTGCAGAGCCCTCCTATGTTCCAACAGATCGACACATGCTCCCAGCTTAGTGTCGTCTGCAAATTTACTAATGAAAGACTCAATACCCTCATCCATGTTGTCAATAAAATATTGAACAGAACTGACTCCAGCACAGACCCCTGAGGAACACCACTAGTGACTGGCCACCAGCTGCATGCAGCATTGTTCACCACCACTTTCTGGGCCCTGGCCATCCAGCCAGTTCCTAACCCAGCAAAGAGTGCACTTGTCCAAGCCGTGGGCTGCCAGCTTTTCCAAGCGTATGCTGTGGGAAACAGTGTCAAAGGCCTTGCTGAAGTCCAAATAGAGAACATCCATAGCCTTTCCCTCATCCACCAGGAGGGTCACCTGGTCATAAAAGGAGACCAGGTTGGTCAAACATGACCTACCCCTCCTAAACCCATGCTGGCTGGGTCTAATACCCTGGCCATCCTGTAAGTGCTGCATGATGACACTCAGTATAAACTGTTCCATTACCTTGCTGGGTACTGAGGTCAGGCTAACTGGCCTATAATTACCAGGAACCCCCTTCCTACCCTTCTTGTGAATGGGCATCACATTGGCCAGCTTCCAGTCATCTGGAACTTCACCAGCGAGCCAGGACTCCTGGTAAATGATGGAGACCAGCTTTGCAACTCATCTGCCAGCTCCCTCATCACCCTGGGATGGAGCCCATGTGGTCCCATAGATTTATGGACATCCAAGCGGCTCAGCAGTTCTCTGACTGCCTCCTGCTGGATAACAGGGGGACCATTTTGCTCCATAACACCATCTACCAACCCAGGAGGACAGTTGTCCTGAGGACAACCCATCTTTCTGCTAAAGGCTGAGGCAAAGAAGGCATTAAGCACTTCCACCTTCTCCTCTTCTGCAGTTACTTAGTTCCCTCCCGCATCTAGTAGAGAACCAATGAAGGTCTTACCCTTCCTTTTTCCATTATTATTTTTGTAAAAAAAAAAATTATAATCGTTCACAAAAGTTGCCAAATTAAGTTCTAACTAAACTTTGGCTTCTCTAATTTTTTTTCTACATGCCCTAGCAACCCCCTTAAAAACTTCCTGAGAGGCCTGACCCTCCTTCCAAAGATGATACATCCTCTTTTTATTCCTAAGTTCCTTCAAAACCTCCTTGTCCATCCAGGCTGGACGTTTGCTTCATTGACTCATCTTTCAGCACACAGGGACAGCCTGTTCCTGTGCCCTCAAGATCTGTGTTTTGAAGCATGCCCACCTTTCCTGGACTCCTTTGTTTTTAAGGCCTGCTTCCCAAGGAACTCTCTGAATAAGTCCCCTAAATAGGTCAAAGTCTGCCCTCTGGAAGTCCAATGGAAAAGTCTTATTGATGCTCTTCCTTATTTCCCCAAATATCGAGAACTCTAAAATTTCAGGATCACAACTTCTTCTCTGAGTCTTGCCCTCCTTCAATTCACACACCCGTGCTGCCAGGGCAGCAGTGGGTTTTCCCTCCCACCTCCTCATGTTTTCCCCACAGTCACACAGGATGAACCACAGCTCAGCTCATGGGGGGTACCTTCTCTCCTTAGCTGGGGGATGTCTGCTTCTGGTGACAGGGCTTCTGGTCTGTACCAACGAGATTTGGAGAAGGTCCTCTTTAAGCTTCTTTCTGAGTTTCTGGTGAGTGTCCTCCATTCTATCTTCCATTTTATGCATGCACTATGACAGACTTGTTACTACTGCTGAGATTCTTGCATGCGTTGCACCATGCATGGTATCTGCATATGCTCGGAGCTTCTTCACCATAGCAATCACAGTCTCATCCCCCTCATTCCACTTCATTGCCAAAGCAGAGGCATATTCTTGTAGCCCAAGTCATACAAGTTTTAGCTATATCACTGGTGGACATTTTACTATGTCTGGACTCTTAATTGTTTGGTCATCTGAGAAGACAATGTCTACCACCGCCAGTTCTCTCAAGCATTGAATCCCCTGTTCTATGGTCTTTCACGGTGTTTGCTGCACCCGGAGGTGTGGATGCTGACAGCCTGGCCAAAGAGAAATTTTCAAGTACCAGAAAGCAGCAGAGCCTGTGGGAAAGCAAGTCAAATATCTTTGCCATACACTGAAGCTGTGAGGAAGGAATCCAAACAATCCTTGCAGATGTTTTTTAGCACTTGTTTACTTGCAAGATGTTTAGGAAGAGGTGATGTTTCCAATTAGCCAATAATGGTGAGAGGTCTAGCTTTGAGGACCAATCATGTCCAGCTTTCTCTGCACAGTCTATAAACGATGTGAGTTCTAATAAACTGAGATTTTTGCCTTCTGAGAAGACCTGGAGTCTGTGTGTCGTTATTCAGCTGTCCCTAATACAATAGTCACACGGAGGTCTTCTGGGAACAGGAATCTTTCCCTTACACTTCTTAAGAGACGTGTCCAGTGACTGAGGGCTTCTGGCCCCCTTGCCATGCCTTGGTCGATAACCGCATCTTTTTTTTTTTTTTTTAGCAATGTTTAGGGTTAATTGAATAGTTTTGAGTTTAGTGAATTGGTTTGATTTTTTTTTTTTTTTTGTAGCTTGTGCGACTTGTTGTGTGGGACTTTATACGGTTGCTTTTTATTTTTGGTTTATTTTTACAATGTGACAGGAACTGTCAGTGAAAAGAGCGTAGTGTGTTTTTTTTGCTGGCAGTTGGTTGTACGGTGGAGTTTTTTTAGCACGTGTCACTTGTTTTGATTTTTTTTTATTTGTGAGATTAAAGTTTTTATTTTTAGGTTAATTTGTAATTATTTTTAAAATTTTAGGGCAATTTAGTTTTTTAATACAGGTACGCTGTGTGATGAGAGTAATTTATTTATTTTATGTAGCATTGGTGGTATGGTGGATAGAGGGAACTTTTGCTTTAAATATTTACTTTAGTACTGGTAGTTGGGGTGCTAGGAGAAGTTGTGTTTTAGTTTTTATTATTTTTGAGGCAGTTTGGATTTTTTTATAGGCTGCTAAATTTTTTTTTTTTGTTGGAGTGTAGTTGGTTTTAGATTTTTTGTAGTTTTGACTTTAGAATTTTAGTGGTTGGCTTTGAGTTTTTTCAGGCATTTTTTGCTAAAGGTTTTAGGACAGACTATGGTTTTTGGTTGCAGAGTAGACCATATTTCTTATATTTGGTTCTGTTTTGACTGGGTTAAGGGCTACTGCATGAGCGATTTTTTGTTTAATTTGGGCAAAGGCATGTTGTTGTTTAGGGTTTTAGTGGAAAGTGGTTTTTTTGTGGGTAATTAGGTAGAGAGGGTTTACAATTTGGCTATATTTAGGGATATGTATTTTTTAAAAATTTATGGTGCTTAGGAAAGTTTGTGGGGTTTTTTTCTTGGTTGGTGGAGACATTGCTGTGCTTTTGTTGATGACATTAGTGGGAATTTGACGCTGTTTATTTTTTTATTTAATTTTTAGGAATTGGATTTTTTGAGCAGGTTCTTTAATTTTGCTTTTTTTGATAGCAAATTTAGCTTTTAGCAGAATTTGGATGATTTTTTTTTAAAACACTTCAGCTGCAGTATTTTTTTACACAATGATGTTATTGATGTACTGCAGATGTTTTGGAGTTTTATTTTTTTTTAGTGCAGTCTGAATTAGTTCATGGTAGATAGTAGGACTGTGTTTTTATTTCTGGGACAGTTGGTTTTAGGTGTATTGCACACTTTTTTAGGTAAAGGCAAATTGAGGTTTGTATTCTGTTGCTAAAGGAATGGAGAAAAATGTATTGGCAATGTTAATAGTGGCGTACTACTTTGCTGCTTTGGATTTTAGTTCATACTGGAGCTTTAACATGTTTGGCACTGCAGCACTTAGCGGTGGAGTTACTTTATTTAATGCACGATAGTTTACAGTTAATTTTTATTTTTTTTTAGATTTACGCACAGGCTAGATGGGGCTGCTGAAGGGTGAGTGGGTTTTGCTGACTATTTTTTGGTTTTTCAGCTTACGGATCATTTTGTGGATGGGGATCACAGCATTTCGAGCTGTTTTGTACTGTTGGTGATGCACTGTTGAAGTGGCAATTGGTATTTGTTGGTTTTTTTTTTTTAGAAGTTTTACAGCAGATGGGTTTTTTGATAGTTTAGGCAAGGTGTTTAATTGTTTAACACTTTTTGTTACTACAGTTGTTATTTTAAACGCTTATTTGAGTTTTTTTGGGTTTTTGAAATACTTATTTCGGAGGTAGTTTATGTTTAGAATGCGTGGGGCCTCTGGGCTAGTCACAATAGGGTGCTTTTTAAATTTTTTTTTAGTTAGATTAACATTAGTTTTTACTAAAGAAAAATTTTGTGATTTTTTTTTGTTACACTAGTAATAGAAACAGATTGCTTTTTTACATGGTTGGATGGGAGTAATGTGCACTGTGAACTAGTGTTAACTAAGGCTTTATATTTTTGTGGTTTTAATGTGTCAGGCTAAGGAATTTACATTGTTTAAAAAATACGTTTTTTTTAAATTTCTTTTTGGTTAGAGGATGGGCCCCTCTAAGCTTGGTTATTTGTTTTTTTCTGGGTAACTGGAGCTATTTTTTTTTTAGTGGAACTTTTTCGCTGAGTTTTGCAGTTTAATAATTCGCGCAGCTGTTGTGTTAGATTATTAGTAGATGTTTTATTTTATTTTTTTATGTTTTTTTCATAATTACGCAGGAGGGACTATAGCTTACTTTGTGGGATGCCCTCTTCTTCTTTATTTGGGGAACGTTTGCGTTTGGTGCTAGAACTTTTGACTTGTACCGCTGAGATTTGGAGAAAGCCGTCTTTTATTTTCTTAATTTTATTTTTGAGTGTATGGTGATTTTTTTAAATTTTGTTTTTTAATTTTTGTAGACAGGTTTCTACAGCTGTGATTTTGGCATGTGTTGGGTTATGCACAGCATTTGCATATGCTTGAAGTTTTTTTGTTATATTTAGCATGCTTTTTTTGGTGTTATTTTGCTTTATTATTGCTAAGGTGGAAGAGTATTTTTGTGGCTTAAGTTGTACAAGTTTTTGCTACATCATGGGTGTATATGGTACTAAGTTTGGGTTTTTAGTGTTTAGGATATCTGAGAAGATAATTTTTGCTATTGCTATTTTTTTCAAGCGTTGAATTTTTTATTTTATGGTCTTCTACTGGGTTTGCTGCATATAGAGATTATTTGCACACAGATATTTTTGTGTCACACTTTTCAGGACCTGTTCCCAGAGACTGCGAGGGGTAGCCTCCTTCATTATTTTTTGGTTGATAACTGGATCATGTGACAAGGATTTCAGATGCCTCGCTTTAGTGCTGTCTAGCATTGTAGCTTTGCTTGCAGTATTCTAAAGACGAACTAACCAACTAATTATAGATTTATTTGATTGTTGAGTGTAATTTTTTTTTAGGTCTCGAAGGTTTTTTAGGGAAAAGGACTCAATAGTGGCTTTTGATTTTGTGCCAGTTGGTTGGGCATTTGTTGTTGTTGTGTTAGTTTGGTCAGCATTTGATTGGGTGTTGTCAGGAGGTTTTGAGGGTCTTTCATTTGCATTATCATTATTATTCACTGGTCGATTTGTTTTGTTTTTTTTTTTTTGCTTTGGCGACTGCCAGTGTTTTAGACTTACTATCTGGTTTAGCAGTTGCTTTAGGCTTTTTGTCTGGTGTAGCTGCTGACTTAGGCTTACTGCTTGGTTCAGCTGCTGTCTGAGTGATTTGGGTAGCTGCTGATTTATCTCCCTGCCCCCCTGCTTTTATTTGCTGCCTCACAGTATTCAGCAGCATGCGATAAGCGTATGCCAAGGCCCAGCTTATCACAACAATCTTTTTGTTTTTGGAATTTTTTTGGTACTTTTCTTTTAAGTATTTTTTTACTACAGCCAGGTTTTGAATGTGTTCATATGGGAAGTCTCAGGCTATAGGGTTAGAAAATTTTTTTAGGGTTTGGCTTATATTTTTTTATTTTTTACACTACTTACAATTTTTTATACTTGGGCTTGCTTCAGGGCCTACTTCTGGGTTAGGGGTTTTATTAGCTTTTCTGGAAATTTTAGACTTCATTTTAGAAAGACTGCAAATTATATAGAGGAAGCTCACTAGATGAAATACTAGGAAGGTGGTATTTTTAATACTCAGGGGACACTGAACATTTTTTAAAAGTGATGTAACTGATTTAAAAGATAAGAGGGATAGGCAAGATTGAAAAGCTTTATTTTCTTTTTTTTTTAACAAAGTGGGTGCAATTATTTATAAATTTTCAAAATATGCTGCTGGAGCTAGGATGTAGGGTAGGATGAAAAAACTATAAGTTAAATATATTGTGGTTTGGGCGCTGCGGTCCCCTCTCATTCGGGGGACCACTTGTTGTTAGCTGAGGCTGGGTGTGTCCCCCTTTAGGGACAGGAAAGGAGCAGGCAGACACAGCAGCAGTGAAGGGATCAACTCTCTACTTTTATTATTTACATTTCATCTGACTTCATTATTTATACTATTTATACATATGTACAGAGGTCAAGGGATTGGTTACAAAGGTCGCCACCTCTTAACCTGTTTGGTGGACAGCACCATCACTCAATTCTTCTTTCAGAGGAGAAGAATGCAAACATTCTAAGAATAAACATTGTTTACATCAGGCTACGTGAGAACTTCTGCACAGAGACAGAAAACTGAAAACATCAGAGCAACAATATATTTGGCATAAATTCTAGTACTTGTATAAATTTTTTTATAAATTATGATTACTGAGTTAAACAAAATAGCAATTTTAATTTGTGCACTTTTAGTGTAAAAGCTATATGTTAGGGACAACACTGGAGCTAATTTTGAATAAGAAAACTAGTTCAGAGACTAAAAAGGTATTAAAACTTTAAAGAAATTTAGGGAACAGAAATATAGCAAGGATTTTATTTCAAGAGACATTAGGAATTTAAGGGATAACATGGCTACTGACTACTTTATTTTCACACTAAGTACAACCAAAATGCAATCAATAATCAATACAAGTTTTTTTTACTTTTTCGAGCCCCACATTGGGTGCCAAGAATAATGTATGTCTTGGTTTAGGGCAAATTTGGGAGGAAACTTCCGAATGGGGGTTCTTCGGGAGAGAAAAACTTAAATGGTCCTTCTTCCAGTCGGTCTGGGAAAAGAACTTTCTCGGAGAAAAGTGGAAAAAAACTATTTATTTAACAAACAAGCTGCTCACAAGCATAGGAATGAATAATATGAAACAATAAAACTTCTTGCTGGTCTGAAAAGAGATGGCAAAACAGAGAAGTCCTTGCCGTGAGTTAGTTCAGCTTTCTCAGTTTCTGATCAGTCTGGGTCCCTTTCGGCGCTGGTAAATGCTTAGATCTAGGCCCGGGTGGGCCACAGGTGCAGTTTATGGTGCTCCCCTGGGTTTTCAGTCCAGAGCAGATTTAAACAGTTCTAAGAAAAAAAGGAAAAGGACAAAAAAAACTAGTCTAGGAAGTTTTTTTGCCTCAGCTAGCTAGACTAACTAAACAAAAGAGAAGAGGAAAAAAAAACCTCTCTCGCCGCTGTCCGCACATCTGACGAACACACACAAGGACGACGACGAAGAAGTGAGTAGGAGTGAAAAATGTTTTCCCAAAACAAACTGCGCGCGTCTTCTTTTTTGCTTCTCTCAGAATCAGTCTTAAAGGTACAGAACACACACAGCACAGACAGAACAGATGATTGGTGATACAGGCATCATAGTCACCCTAGGGCATGTGACAAGGATCCCAAACCCCTCACTTCAGTACCATCCAGAATTGTATTATTGCCTGTGGCATCCCAGATTTGGAGCAACCAACTTAATATAGATTCATCAGGCCATCAGGTGTAGTTCTTTCTTAGGCCACGAAGGTTTTCTATGGACAGGGACTCAGTAATGATTTCTGGTTCTGATTCCTCTGCTGGCTGTGAGGATCCTGGCTCCCCATCATCATCCATTGGGCAAATGGATTTGGCTTTGTGTTTCCTCTTCTGAACAGGAGCAATTGCCATTGGCTTAGGCTCCCTGTCTGGTTTAGCTGCAGTCTGAGTGACTGGGAAGTCTGCTGATTCATCCTCCTGCCCCGTTGGCTGTATCTGCTGCCCTACAGTATCTAGCAGTGTGCAGTAACCATTAGTCAGGGCCCAGCATATTCCTGTTGCCCTGAGTTTTCTGCCTTCTGTCTTAGTGAAGAACTTTCTCACGCAGCTTCATCTAAACAATGTCTATTTTCAGAATGTTTGCATACTTCTCCTCTGAGAGAAGAAATGACCATCCAGGTTGAGAGGTGGCAACCTCCGTAGCCAATCTCTTGACCTCTGTACAAATGTATAAAGGAGTTAGATTTGTAAATAAAGGAGAGAAGAAGAGTTGATCCCTCACGATGCAGTGTGCCTGCTTCTTTTTCTGTCCCTAAAGTGGGACACACCCAGCCTCGGCAAACAACATATTCCAATGAGTTTCTTCTCATTGGAGTTGTCATTTTACTTCTCTTTCAGATATTTCCTCACTTCAGTTGGATTCTGAATTTGTTCAGGGGGGAAGTTCCAAGCTATCGGGGCAGAGAATTTCTTCAGGGTTTGGCCTATGTCCTCCCATACCCCACACCACTCAGGATTTTCCACACCTGGGGCTGGTGTCTGGATAGCCCCTCTGGACATCTCAGCCATGATGCTAGAGAAGCTGCAAACCATATAGAGTAAACCTACCAGATGAAACACCAGAAAGGTGGTGTCTTTACCATCCAGGGGAAACTGAACATTCTCAAAAGGTGACACAGCAGATTTGAAGGGAAAAAAGGAGGTGAAGATCTGGGAAACATTATCCCCAACTTTTCCCTGAGCAGACTGGGTATAATTACTAATAAACCCCCAAAGCAGGCTACCAAGACTAGAATGGAGAAGCAACAGACCATACATATTTTCAACAGCTCCCAGTACCTCTATTAACCTTCTATAAATCATCACCACCAAGCACATCAATGTGGCAATCTGGACTTCTATCCCTGCTCTATAAAAGTTACATGCCAGGGACAAAATTGCCCCTATCTGTGGATAGACAAACATGCCTAGGGACCAGAGAGACATTATCACATCAAACAGCATGCTGACTACTAACTCCTGCATGCCAATACAAAGTGTTTAAAACCAAAATGTAATTATTACTGGGGTTTTTTTACTTTCTCCAGCCCCACATGAAGGTGGGTGCCAAGTTTTGTCTCAGTTTGAGACAAATTAAGAGGAAATGTCCTGAAATTAACGTCTCCTCTAAAGGCAGGTTTTGGCACTCCCTCACCCATCACTGATACAAAAGGAATTTCTTGGAGGAAAGTGAAAAAAAAAAGTTTATTTGGCACCCAAAGTGCATGCAGGCACGGGAATAATGTCAGATAATAAAACCTTCTCACTGTGGAAAAAGCTGGTGGATTTTAGAGTCCTGCTTGGCTTCTCCCGAGGTCCTGAGCTTGGATGCAGCTTCCCCGCAGCCTCCCCCTGCTGGGCCGTGGTGTGGGACTCCCGGTGATATTCTGGTGTTTGGACCCGAGCAAAGCTGAACAGATCCAAAAGAAGCCACAGAAATTACCAGAGAAGTTGTATGCAGTCCCAGGAAACTTCTTGCCACAGCTAACAAAAAGAAGCTAGCTAAAAGCAAAGAATTCAACTGTCCCTCTCTGTGCTGCACAGAACAGCTGAGAGAACATGGAGGATGATGTGTATTTGAACACAGACCACCAAAAGAATTCCCCCAGCTTCCCCCCCTTCCCCCAGACCCAGCTTAAAATTACAGGACCCATGTCTGGGCATAAAGCATGGGGATAAAGTATCATAAAGTCACTGCATGATGCCTTAAGTTTTAGCTTTCATATTTTCCAGATTCTGTACTGCATCAGTATATAATTCTGAACTTCATATAAAGTGTTAGCAAGTTCCCTTCACAGTTTAGTTAGACAAAACAATCCTTTTTCAGTCCGAGAACCAAAGACACAGTTGCAGCTTCAGGCCCAAAAAGTATAAACAACAGCGAATTGAGGACAGCAGTCTGGGAGGATGGGACTTCATGACCTGAAGCTGCAATTGAACAATTAACCCCAATATGTAAATGGGCCAAAACTTATAAGTGTGAAAGCATGTCATCCGTCATCCATCTTGGGTGTAGCCTTGGCCGGGCTCTTGTACTACCCAAGGTGTATCCTTTGAAGGCCTTTTTAATAAATACCTACTTTATTTCTTTAACACTGTCTAGCCTCTGTTCTAGGTAGCATCTCAAGGCATCACCCAAGACAGCACTAAAGGAAGCTTATCCTGTTCTACAGAATGTAAAAGTTTTGATTGGGAAGATCCAGCTCAATTGGCAGATCCTCTAGTATTGACTAACCAAGTGGCTTTTTCTAAATGTGTATTTCGATGTTTGAAGGTCCCACCACCCATTGCTCTTGGTGTAGTCTTTAAACAATCCATTGTATGGTTTGATTATTCTGAAGGGTGATGCATGATAAGGGGATGTGATATGCTCACTCAATGCCATGTTCTTTGGCTGTACTGGGTCTGGCTGAGCTGGAGTTCATGTTCCCACAGCAGTCCTCACAGTGCTGTGTTTTGCATTGGAGCTTGAAAGATGTTGAGAACACACCAGTGTTTTGGCAACTGCTAAGCAGTGCTGGCACAGCATCAGCACTGTCTCTCTGACATTCCCCCCATCAAGGGGCTAGGAGTGGGCAAGATCCTGGAAGGGGACACAACTGGGATAACTGACCATAATTAACCAAAGGGGTAATCCATACCATATGATGTCAGCCCAGATATAAAAGCTAAGAAAAGGAGGAGTGTCACCCTGATTTTACAGCCTTCTGATGTTTTACATTTCTGTACTGGAGTTTCTCATGCATTGTAACATAAACAAGGAATGATTTTTTTTAATAATGCATTCCTTCTTGTGGGAAGGACAAATTGATGGACTTCTGGCTTGACCAGTGGGGTCAGAGAGGTGTCAACCTCGTCCCCCAATCGCTGGTCAAAGTCCAAACCGTATTTAAACCCAAAACAAACTTTTTTCTTCTTTCTCATCTCACAAATGGACACTGTGAGTGTCCTTCTTTCGTGTCCATCAGGTGACATCTGGTGACCGCGAGTGGAATTGCAGTCTGTGAATTGTGGTAAGGGGCTGTGAGCCTTTTTCTAAGGTAAAGAGGTTTATTTATGGCCTTTGCAAAAATGATATTCCCTGTCTCCGGGGATACTTTGGTCCTGGACCTTTGGCAAAACTTGCTGGAGCAGAAGAAGGCTTCCGTTTCTGGGGATGATTTTTGGCATTTGTATTTTTATTGAAAAGACCAAGGTTTTTTTTTTCATATCGCCAAAACAGCTATCTCAAGGGACACCTGGAGCCGGTTTGGAGACTTTTTACTCCAGGTTTTGTCTGCAAGCTATGATGCAGACATGATGGAATTGGTGATGTTCTGGAAACAGTGTGATAATGTCTTGAGAAGTTATGGGAGCTCAGAGGCTTCCGTGAGTGCCTGCGACTCTCCTGGAGAGCTTTCCAGCTTGGACACTGAGGCTGAGGGGGAAGAAGAACCCCTCTCAGGAGCCGAAGAGGATTTCGAATCCGGGTGGGGTGCAGAGCCCTCCCTTTCCCCCCAGGACGCTGCGCTGGGGGACGTTTCGGTCCCTGGCAGCGAGTTCAGTTCCCCGGGGGAGGATGGGGATCCCGGTCAGCTGGTCCCGGCTGACCGGCAGGTGAGCGGGGGCCTGCGGGCGCCTGGGGGTCCCGTGGAGTCGGCTGTGCCGACCCCACCCCTCCCTGCGCCCAGGAGGCAGAAGACCGGGGGGGCTGCCCCCCCTCTGTGCCTTCCCTCTGTTGGAGACCGATGCTGTGACGACTCAATGCCCGCATTGTGGCATTGCCACCAAATACCCCCTCGGAACGAAGGGCGCGGAGTTAAATCCGTCCGACGGTGGGGCGGCAAAGGTGGCGGAGGCCCCGAGGGGCGGGGTTCTGATTGACCTTCTTTCGGACCCAGTCCCAATGGGCAGGCAGTCCGTCCCGCCCCGCCCGGGGCGGGCGGCGCCCCCTGTGGGTTTTCGCGTCACAGACGGGACGCTGCTAGGGGCGGTGCTGGCCCCTCTCCTCTCTGCGCCGGCTCCGCCGGGCGCGGCGAGTGACGCTGCTCGCGGCGGGGGGACTGGGCTGGGCTTGAGAGGCCCTGCGCTGCTTCCAGCCCTGCCCGCGGTTTCTTCCCCTCCGGCGTCGCCCGCGCCGCAGGTGCCGCCCCCCCCGCCGCTGGAGGAGCCTCGGGCAGCGGCGCGGGGTGGCGCCGCGGCTCCGCAAGCCAAGCCCCTCCCTGCTCCCCGTCCGTCCACCCCCCCCNTGCTGGGGCGGAGGGGGGGCCCAGGCCGGCCCCGCTCGGTCCCTCATCGGGTTCGCATGCCCCGCCGGGACCCGCGGCTGGCCCGGCCCCGTCGCCGTCGCCTCCCACGAACGCCGGGGCTGGGACAAGTGCCGGCCCTGCGGTGTTCACTTTTGGCGCAGGCGGAGACACGGGCGCCAGGAGGCCGGTATCTCCCCAGGGCAGAGGGCCCCGGGCTGGTGGATATTCTTCAGCGGGTTTGTGGACTTTGCCCCCGTGTCAGGTGACTGTACGTCCGAGAGACCATACAAGGTTTTGGGGGGATGTGAAAGCCAAAGTCGAAGAGGTGAGCGACTATGACTCGGCACAGCGTCCCCTGGAGGGCGGAGATGGATTTTCTAGCCCTGATGGTGCTGCAGGGACCACGATATCAGGTGAAGTCGAGGTGCCTTCCAGTCAAGCATCTGCTCTTGTCCCTGTGGAGTCCACGGGACTGGACGTAGCAGATGCGGACACCTTCCCAGGAGATTATCAGGCATTCCCTGTGATTCGGGGTGCAATTCCTAACACCCATCAAACTTTATCATGGAAAGCCCTGATGGATCTCCATTATAAGGTTGGCAAATATGGGCTGGGGTCTAGTGAAGTCATGCAGGTGCTTCGAGTTTTTGGTGCTGATACACTGCCACCCTATGATATCCGGTGTTTGGATCGTGTTCTTTTTCAGCCTGTCGAATACAACATCTTTGAGTCCAACTGGAATCATGATGCAGAATACCGCATTGGGTCAGCGAGATCCCAGGCATGTGATTGGAATGGAGGAATTGCTGGGTACGGGGAATTTTGCTGCTCTTTACAGGCAGGTTGGCTTTGACCCCCTGCTGCTCAATCAGTGCCAAAAAATGGGCATGGCAGTATTGGTTCAGACCATAGAAATGGCTGCCCCACAGGACACTTTTGTGACTGTTGTCCAGGGGGCTGAGGAACTCTTTCTGTGATTTGCAGGGAGGCTGACTGCCTCTGAGGAGAGGCAGGTGGACAATCTGACTGCAAGGACACTTCTGCTCAAACATCTTGTGAGAAGCAACTGTAATGCAGATTTTAGGAAAATAATTGAGGCCTTGCCCGGCGATCCTTCTGTACTGCAAATGGCAGAGGCCTGTACAAAGGTAGGCACCACAGGTTGTAAGGTGGCTGCTGTGGCTACTGCTCTGCAGCCGGCCTGGAACTGGCACACTACACGCGAGTGAAGAAGGTCATTCATGGAGCTCAATCGTGGGCTGTACAAGTTGTGGAACCAACAAAGCTGAGGATAAAACGTCTGTAATTGTTTCAAATGGCATCAGTAACTATGCTCATGCTCATCTTGTGGTTAAGGTTAATGTCATAATGTCACCAGTAGGGGATGCTGTTGCTTTGGGATATGGAATGCAAAAGGGTCAATCAACTGCTCTTCGTTCTAGAATGAAGAGAAAGGTACAAGCAGAGACACAGGTAATAGAAGTTCATAATGCAATTCAGGCTGAGAATGTGATGATTGGATTGGTCAAAGACTTTGCTAAAATGCAAAATACCAGTAAAATAACAGCCTGTCTGCCAATACCAAAGGCAGCAGGGGACCCAATAAGTTGGGGAATCATCACGTCAAAATTACCCGATATAAAAGGGAATAAAACAATTAAATGTAAACAGGTACCAGAGTCAAGGGTTGTGGTCAAAGAGTATTGGAAGATAACAGAAAGGGCCTATATGAAACACCTGGGGAAGCAAGATTGTATTTTAAGTCATGGAAAGGTAGGACAAATTATGGAGTGGTGGGTTAAAGATCCAGACCTTGCAAAATGGGGATGCTGGTTGCCACATTATCAAAATAGAACCCAGAATTATAGTGGGATGTAGCAAGAGTACAATCCAAAGTCTGGGGCAATTTGTATGGGCAACAAGTGATGGTACGTGGACGACACACTTGCCTGTAGATGGGGAGGTGAAAGAAATTACTTTGGGCGTCCCCACTTTATGTCCAATTTGGAAGAGGTCTCCATTTAATGGGAGCCACAAGCTCCTGCAGATAAGAGCAAAACGAGATGTCCCAAATAATAAGAATCAAGACGACATCTGGCAGGAACTCTCCAGTGGAGTAAAACTCGGGTGGGCCCTAGAATCTCTGTTCGGTCCTGTTGCAAGCTACCAAAATAGAGAAATGCTGTATAGGCTCACAGGTCAGGTAGACAGGTTAGCAAGAGTTACGAGAGAAGGATTTAAAGAACTCAACATACAATTACAAGCCACTACAAAAATGACCTTACAAAATCGCTTGGCTTTGGATATGTTACTTCTGAAAGAACATGGAGTATGTGGATATTTAAAAGGACAAACTGACCATTGCTGCGTCCACATCCCAAATGTAACTGCAGATATAGAACACGATATCAGCCAGTTAAGACAAATAGAAAATGAAGCACAAGAGGAGCAGAAGGATTTAGCAACTACCTGGTTAGACAAAATTTTTAAAGGATTAGGATGGGATGTGAGTTCATGGGTAAAGTTTATCCTCGAGAGTTTGATGATTTTATTAATCATATTTCTAGCAATTTTGTTAATCTTTAGAATCCTGAAAGGAGAAATACAGAAAAGGACATCCTGGAACAGAACGATAATGAAAGCACTGACACGAGACAACACTTCACATCCAACACCTTCGATCCATAATAACTTCCACAATGAAGCTCAGGACAACCACGGGTTTGAAGACGAACATCCAGTTTAGACTCAGAAGGCAGATGAACTGTATTGAATGAAAGCCTTTGCATATTAGAATTAAAAACTTTCAAAGGGGGAAATGATAGTATAGGGTTAAAATGATTTCTGAGGCAGCAAGGCCTAAGAACACAATGTCAGCTTCACTGTAACCAGGATGTTATTTTCATGCTTTTGTTTTAATCAAATGAAGTAGAACTCTGCCTAGGCAAGGGGAAGGTGGGGGGGGATGAATGTGATTCTTAGTTAAACGTGTAGGGTCTAAAAATAAAGCTAGATATTAGGTCAGGTAGATCTGTACCTAGATAATCATCAATATGATAAATTACATTATTGTTAATTGTAATGCTTATTTGATAACCGATTATGATTATTATCTTCAATAAGAATCAATGGTTACGATTTTATGCTTGGGTAGAATCAATGGAATAATAGGGATTTAATGATTAACATGTACAATTATGTAACAGGAGGGTATGAAACCGTGTCTATTTTGTGATTATGTTGGAGTCAGATTTGGGTTTGTATCCTGTACCCTGACTCCCAGAGGTCTTCAATAAAGCACCTGCATATAATCATTCTGTGATTATGTGTTTCAACGCTAACAGGTTCAGCAAGCTGTTTCTGCTCTCCAAGTTTATCGCATTGATCCCTCGGTTGATGTCACTGTGTTCATCACCACTACAGATTTGCATCCCACAGGTATCATTGGCCAATGGAATGACGAATGGTCCGATTCCTTGCACGTCTTGGAATGGGTCTTCCTGCCCCATCAGACACAGAAGACGGCGATCACTTTGTTTGAGCTGATTGCTTGATTGATAAATGCAGGCAACAGTGCTTGCAACTGATGGGTGCAGATCCTGCAAAGATCGCACTCCTGGTACCGCGGGAGGATTTTGACTGGAGCTTTGCAAACAGTATTTCTCTGTAAAGTGTTCTTGAAAAATTTTTCAGGGCAGATCACTTATTTGCCCAGCCATAAGCTATTGCAAGTGACAAAATTCACAGAAATTTCTTTGTGGCCCAAAAATAGTCAGGAGCCAGTGCAAGGACCCACCATCTTTACTGACGGTTCAGGAAGGACAAGAACAGCCATTGTTACTTGGAGGGATGGATCTGAGTGGCAGGTTCTGGAAATTCATGAGGATGGGTCAGCCCAATTGGTTGAATTGAGGGCTGCTGTCATGGAATTTCAAAAATTTTCCCAGGAACCTTTCAATTTGGTCATGGATTCTGCTTATGTGGCCGGCATAGCACAGTGGTTGGGTCATTCAGTTTTGAAGGAAGTCAGAAATGCTGCTTTGATTCATTTGCTGAAGACCCTGTGGTGTGCCATTCAGGCCTGGGTTCATCCATTCTACATTATGCATGTGAGGAGTCATACCAATTTGCCAGGGTTCATAGCGGAAGGTAACGCGAGGGCTGACAAGTTGGCTAACCCAGTGTAGGTAGCACCTCAGCCTGATACACTCACGCAGGCCGAAGCATCACATGGGTTTTACCATCAGAACGCACATACCTTGCAGAAGCAGTTTCAGCTGATGCCAACAGAGGCCTGTGACATTGTCAAGTTGTGTGATGACTGTCATGCGCTGGCTGCACTTTGCTGGCAGGGGTAAACCCCAGAGGCTTTAGGGCCTTGGAGCTTTGGCAGACTGATGTCACTCAAGTTGCCAAGTTTGGCCGGTTCAAGTATGTGCATGTCACTGTTGACACTTTCTCCTCTGCAATGTGGGCTTCTGCTCACACGGGAGAAAAGACCCATGATGTCATTGCCCACTGGAGGCAGGCCTTTGCCGTTCTAGGCATACCTTCTGTTGTCAAGACCGACAATGGCAGAAGGTGCGGCAGTTCCTGCAGTTGTGGGGTGTGTCACACAAGTTTGGTATCCCTCATTCTCTAACTGGTCAAGCTATTGTAGAATGCGCTCATGGTACTCTGAAGCGGGTTCTTCAAAAACAAAAACGGAGAATGCAGGGTGAAACCCTGCACAGTTGGTTGGCAAAAGCTTTGTATACCATCAATCACCTCATGGTGCCACAGAATTCTAATAACCCTGTCATGTTGAACCATCACCTTTCGTTACAGGCTTTGGACGACACTCATGAGCCTCGAGCGAAGGTTCGCGTGCGGAATTTAGTCACCAAGCAGTGGGAAGGTCCCTATGACCTTATCACTTCGGGGCGCGGGTATATGTGTGTATCCATAGATACTGGGATATGCTGGGTACCTGCGAAATGTGTTCGTCCTGACCTGCGACTGCAAAGGCATAATCCAGCCGATGGGCAAACTGGAGATCATGACCAAAATGAAAGTCATCAGGTGGATGAACCATCGAGTGATGACTCAGATGCAGACGATGCGAATGATCAGTCCGATGGTCCCTCCACAAGCAGACACTGAACATTGTTCATTTTTCTTTTTTCCTTTTCTTTTTTTACCAGAAAAAGGGTGAGATGTTGCCCTGATTTTTCAGCCTTCTGATGTTTTACATTTCTGTACTGGAGTTTCTCACGCATTGTAACATAAACAAAGTATGATGTTTTGTAAATAATGTATTCCTTCTTGTGGGAAGGACAAATTGATAGACTTCTAGCTTGACCAGTGGGGGTCAGAGAGGTGTCCTGGGGTGACATTGTGATTGTCCCCAATCGTCTGTGGGGATTGTGTTGGATATTGCCCTGTGTTCCTTTCGTGTTGGGTCTGGGAGCTGGGGAAAGGGAGAGGTGCGCAGTTTGTTTTCAGAAACCCTCCTCCGCCAGCTGGCCTTGAGAGTCGGATTCAGCAACACATGGCGAGGGACAGAGAGTTCTTTTTTGGTTTTTTTTAGGAGGGAATTAGTGTGTAGCTAGCAGAGGGGGAGAAGCTTCACTTTTTGCCTTCTCCTCCTGTTTTGTCTTTTTTTTCCCTTTTTTTCTTTTCTTTTCTTCTTGTTGTTTTTTTTTGTTTTCTTTTTTTGGTT
>VZDJ01000263.1:80595-91141 GCA_008694505.1 Cyanoderma ruficeps | reverse complement strand
GGTAGGGGACAGGGACGGGGGACGGAAGGCACCCCAAGGGTCTCCACCCCTCCATCCTGACCCAGCTCCTGTCCCGTTCCTTCTCTTCCCCCCGCTTCTGGAGCCCAGGCCTACCCCAGCCAGGCCCACCTGGCTCTCCCCTCCCCCGCAGGGGAGAGGAGAGAGATGCTCCCCTGCCGAAGCAGAGCCAGGAAAAAGAGGAAGTACGTCGGGAGTCCTCGCTTTTAACCCCTTGTGTCCTCAGAGGCGTGTCCAAACTCTCAGTGGCCACCGAAGATGCCAACATCCAACCTGGCCACTGATTGGTTTGATCTGAGTTTCTAAAAAAAAACCTCACTTCCCCTCAAACCATGACAGATATACAAGCCAGAAAACTGGGCTATGAATGTGTCTGGGATGGATGACTGTTTCTCAATAAGAGCTAGAAATATAGGCTCTACTCTTCATGTTTTTGTGTGGTTTTCTCTTTCCTACTGGCTGGCCGTGTAGTTGATCCTAAAACTTGTACACAGAAGAAACATATAAACACTCAAGTGTATTTAATGAAAACGATCCTGCTAGATGACAAAGTGGTGGTCTGTTATCTTCAATTGCTACAAATTGTGCCCACACTGGGACTCAAAGAATGAATCTCTGGTAGCAACATCACGTTCAAATGGAGCTGTGTGGCACTGCGTGTAGCTTCCTGCTACAGCTCAAGTGTTAGCTAATTCTTATCTCCCCTCCTCCACTACCCCCCTACCTGATTTACTCCTGCAATCTCATTCACCCCCGATATTAATGGATAAATACAGGGAACAAGCCCTAAAAAGGGGAGATATTTCTATGTTCCTGGCCATGCCATTCAATTATCAGCATAAGAAATCCACTCAGTATGTACAACCTCAGTTTGAATTAATAAAAGAAGTTTGTAATGCTGTCTGAGATTACAGATTGCAAACACAATATACTATGGGATGGATCGACTCTAGTAACTATGGGAACACTATGGCTTGTGCTTTTTAAACTTATACTAACGTCAGCACATGTGCTGGTTTTGCATTGATTGACATTTAGTGAGGAGGAAAGAAGCCACCCACAGAAGTGATTTTTTTAAGAGGAACTGCTAAGAGTCTTCTCCATGCCTGACAAAATCAATCAGTGACTAGTTTTGAATAATGACACCTTGTTAAACCACCGATAGCTGAACACAACTCTGTGAACACATGCTAAAAATTAACAAAGCCAGGGAAAAGCTCTTCTTCCAGCCTGGGAACAGGCAACAGGCCAGTCCGACCTCCGTGCGGCCAGGCCTCTTCCCAGAGAGCCCGCCGGGCCTTGTCTGGGCAGGGTGAGGCCCCTGCAGCTGCCAGGCAGGGGGAGGGGAGGCCAAGGGGCCCCCCGTCCTGGCCAGACCAGGCCGGGCCCCTGCAGCTGTTAACATCTGGCTGCTGGGCCAGTTCTGTGCTGACCCACAGCTGAAATTAAACACAGTATTGGCCTGAGACCAATCATGCGGCCAGAGCGACCACTGCCATTCTGGCCTGGGGCCCTGAGATCCTGGCACAGCCCCCTGGCACAGTGCGGCCTGAAATCTATCATTGTGACTGCTTCTGCCACCGCCAACAATCTTGATCATCCACAGGCCTCAGGTGAGATATTAACTGTTTCATTGAAGAGATGAAACTTGCAGAGCATTGATTTCCTCTCTCGAGTGACAGAAAAGGACAGAGTGAAAACATGTAGAGAAACAACATGAAGACACCAAGGCCAGTGAAGAAGGAGTGAAGTCCCAGATGGGAGGAGAATGAGGAGATGCCTTAGTCTTAGGCTGAAACTTTTTTGTAAGGCTATGGTGATGGACTTGATACACCAGAATATCCCTTTAATTCATGAAAGAAGTATGGGGGGATGGAGTGTTCAAATTGCAGATATGAGCAAAGGCATTTTTGCTGAAGCAAGTAAATGTTGAAGTATCTGTGATCTCATGAGAAGCTTGAACAGAGAGAGAGATGAGAGTGATGAAGACTCTTTGCCCCCAGGGAAAGAAGAAGACTTCTGTTCCCAGAGATGAAGATGATCTCAGAGATAGACGAAGAGAACCTTTGCTTTTGAACAGCTCATCCTTAAAATAGTGCCCCATAAGTTGGACATGGCCCATGAACGCAGCTGTGGGATGGCTGCATGAGATGGGAAGGACTTCACAAATGGAGATTTCCGGGTGGCTGCTATTTATGAGAATTGAAGCCACAAGAGAACTGTTTTCTTGTAAAGAAATCTCCATGACATGGCAAAAGAGACTCCTCTCCTTAAGAGAACTGATGAAAGACTATTTTAGAGGTGGTAAACGGACCTAAGTACCAAGGTTTTGTTTCTGTACGTTGTCAGTGGGAAAGAAAAGAAGCTTGTTGGGGGTGGAGAAGTGTTCTGAAGGTTTTATTCTGATTCTTATTATTTTTTCTTTTCTTTCAGTTGTGTTTAAATAAAGTTTTCTTTATACCCTTTAAAGTTTGAGCCTGCTTTGCTCTTCTAATCCTATCTCACAGCAGAAAAGGAGCAAATAATTCTAGTGGGTGCATTGGCGTTTAGTCAGCACTTAACCCACCACAGCAAAATATGCAGTGTGTCTGTCAGAATGGAAAGATCTTGCTACTGTACAAACTAAGGACAATATTGCAAATTTAGAAGCAGGTGGTCTGGATAAACTGCTGGGACAAGGCAAATATGCTGCCGCCGAGGCACAAAATAATATTATGTCAGAGCTCCAAAATAGCCATAAAGGCTCTTAAAAGAGTCCCAGAGATTGGATGAAAGGACTTTGTATCCATTCGACAAGGCCCTCAAAAATCATATGTAACATTCATTGTTAGATTGCAGGCAACAATTAGTAGGCAAATAGAAAATGAAGAAGCAGCCACTGTAGTGTTATTACAACCAGACTTTGAAAATGCTAATGCAGATTGTCTGAAAGCACTACTCTATAAGAAATGAGCATGATAATTTACCCACCTGCATCAAAACCTGTCAGAATATGGGGACAGAGGAGCACAGAGCATCTGTTTTAGCTGCTGCCTTACAGCAAGCCTCTAACACACATAAGAAAATGGGGCCCCCGCTGTTTTAATTGCCAACAAGAAGAGCATTTGCATAGAAATTGTTCCACTCGAAAGGAAGGACAGAACGGCTCCTGCCCTGCTACTTCATCCCCCCTTCCTGTGTCAGCAATGTAAAAAAGGTTACTACTGGAGTGAAGCATGTAGGTCAAAATTTGATAAAGATGGTAACCCTCTCACCCCACGGCAGGGAAACGGGAAGAGGGGTCTGGGACCCAATGCCCCTCAAACAAACACGATCTTTGCAATCCAAACCCAGGACTCTCAGTCTCCTGTCTCCTTGCCAATACCTGCAGGAGCGCAGGTTTGGATATACCCCTCTTCAGATGATGCCCTAATTACAGATTCAACTATTCATGTGCTAAATACAAGGTTTATGGACCTTTACCATAAGGATTGTTTGGACTTTTAATTGGTAGATCATCCACCACGAAGAGTGGTCTCATAATACATTGTAGCAGTGCGCATTTTGGGTTTTCTAATGTTCTGTATATTTTGTTATATGTTTGTAATGGTTTGTTCTTACACCCCTATCCTAAACCCCCCCGATGGTGTTTCCCTTGTGATAGACCTTGTCAATCACCTTGTAAGATCTGGAAGATTCTGGGGAAAAGCCCTAGGATTTGGCAAGGTACCCTGGTACCACCTTTCATTGTTGTGTTAAGTTCCCCCATTCTGGGTCACACCTCCCCCTCCCCTGAGATTGGTTCTAAGTTCTTCCCTGCTCAGTGTACACCCCCTGTACTTAAGGTGAGACAGAGGGGCTGCTGGCACTCTCACTCTGGGCTCTCGCTGGAGCTCTTGCTCTGGGGCTCGTCCTCTCTACTCTGTCCATCTGCATATGGGAGGTAATAAAGCCAGGTGAAACCCAAGCGAGTGTCCACTCTTTCTTCCACGCCGTCGTCCACGCTTCAGCCTGAGGTTCAGACCCACCAAGCCTCTCTTATATAGGGGCCAGGGAGCGAGCTAGCCGGTGAAGCAGCTCCCAGGGAATTTCTATAATACATGTTAGTGTAATTGATTCAGTCTATTTAGGGGAAATTAAAGTGATGGTTTCAATTAACACCCCACCTTGTTTTGTCTCAAAACCAGAAAAAAATGCATAGTTGCTATTGCTTTATTTTTTTCTTCGGGCAGTGAAAGACGTAGTCCGAGGGGCTGGTGGGTTCAGCAGCACCAATGTCCACGTTCACTGGCTCTGACAGATTACAGGTGGAAAGCCCTTACTAACTTTACAATTAAATTAATTCTTTTATGGCCTTGCTCAACACTGGTGCAGGGGTTTCTATCATTTCAGCATCTTCATGACTAACCAGTGGCCTCGTAAAACAGCAGATGCCTGGAAGGCATTGGGGGCCACAAAGCCCCTAAACAAAGTGCACTTATTCTTACAGTCACAAGGCCGAATAGACACTGAGCAACTTTACAACTGTTTGTTTTGCCTTCTCAGTTTATGCTGTGGGGTCATGATTTGCTTTCTCAGTGGAATATTACTCTTGTGGCAAATGCGGCAAATTTAGCAAATGGGTTATTGATGTCAATCCCCTGCTCAAATTGTGGTGGAAGACAGACACACTTGTTTAGGTTGATCAGTGGCCCTTGGTAGGAGATAAATCCTGTTCACTCTTGCTCACCAGAAAGCACTCTGGGAAAGGTTCAGCTAACAGTGAGGTAAAAACCAGGTTATATAACCAAAGAACAAATTGTATGGCTGGCGTGTGGTCACCTCGTGCATGAGGCAGTGATTGGTTGGGGAGACACGTGGACAGTGTGTGATCAAATGGTGGTTGGGTAAAAAGACACGTGAACAGCGACACCACAGTGGCAGGCTGCCAATGCGTGTTTGTTTTGCTTAAGTCTAGAGCACAAAAAGGCCTGGTATTTTGCAATGAACAATTTTCTTTGGAACAAGCGAGAAGGAGATCTGTGTGTCTTTATTCCTCATTGCTATGGCTCTTGAAAGAGGAAAAATTGACACAAGCTGAAAAGCTTGTTGATGAACAATTAAAATTAGGGCACACTGTACCATCCAGGTCTCCATGGAACACCCTCATATTTGTGATACCGAAAAAATCAGGGAAGTGGAAACTGCTGTACAATTTCAGAGCAATAAATTGGGTAACAGAACCTATAGGTGCCTTGCAACCAGGGCTACCCACTCCTTCAGGGATTCCCCAGGATTGGCCAATTGTTGTGATTGATCTTTAGGATTGTTTTTTTATGATTGCATTGCATCCAGAGGGTTGTTATCGCTTTGCATTCTCTTTACCCAGCTTAAACCGTGAGGCACCTATGAAAAGGTATCATTGGGTTGTTTTGCCACAAAGTATGAAAAATAGTCCTAGAATTTGCTAGATGTTTGTAGCCGGTGCCTTGGAACCAGTCAGACAGAAGTTTTGCAATGCTTTGATAACCACTATATGGATTATATTTTAATTGCTTCACAACATCAAGCTGAGCTTGACACCATCCTTTTACATATGATTCCAAGTCTGGATACATGTGGCTTACAAATAGCTCCTGAAAAAGTACAAAAAATGGCACCTTGGAAATACCTCGGATGGTATATAAGTGAGAAATCCATCCACCCACAATCCCTGAAATTGGTGCCTTCTGTAAAAATGTTACATGATTTGCAAAAATTGTTGGGCACAATAAATTGTGTTAGGCCAATGCTCAGCATTACAAATGAAGAAATGAGCCCTCTGTTTTAATTGCTGAAAGGTGACACTGATTTGTTGTCTGCACAAACACTTACAAAGGAGGCACATCTCACCCTTGAGATAATCGCTGAGAAAATTAGCTCCTATAATGTGGCCCGTTATGTTGAGGATTTACCTGTGACTCTTTATGTAATTAATAACACTTTTCAGTCTTTTGCCATTCTTGGTCAGGTAGCCACAGATGGCAAAAATGTTTATTTTTTAGAATGGGTATTCCTCCCCCATACTTCTAAGCAAACAATAACCACTCATTTAGAAATGCGCTTTGATGTTGTTACCAGGGCAGAGAATGCACCAGTCAAATATTAGGGTGAGATCCTGTCATTCCTGTACAGAGGTACGAATTTGATTCTTTACTACAAGACTCAATAGCTTGTGCTGTTTCTTTTGCTGATTTCTTAGGGAAAATCTTGTTTCATTTGCCATCTCACAAACTCTTTCAGGCTCTGAATTTTCTCCCACTAAGCGTTAACTTCTTTGTTGCCTCAGCCCCAATTCCAAATACCAGAAGAGTGTTTATAGATGGATGAGGAAAAGCTCACAAAGCTGCGGTGACTTCACATGATGGTCTCGAGTGGAAGGATCATGTTGCTACACAAACTGGCTCTGCGCAAGTAGTCGAACTCAGAGCTGCAGTGGAGGTGTTTTGGTTTTTTTCCTAACTCACCATTTAATCTCATAGCAGATAGTGCATATGCTACCAGAATACTTCTGTGAATGCCTGACATTTCTCTGCACCTTGTAAATACTGCTGATATAACCCTGTTACTTGTTGATTTAATCTCTCATTCGTTCTCATCATACACTGTTCTTTGTCATGCATATTCACTCCCATATTAACTTTCCACATCTCCTAATGGAAGGCCATACTCATGCTGACTGCTTGATGGTAGCAGTCATGTCTAATCAGACATCTACAGCTGCCTCAGAATCTCATGCCTTTTTTCATCAAAACGCTGCTTTATCTAAAGATTATGGTATTTCAATGTCCCAGGCATACATGATTGTTAACACTTGTCGTGACTGCCAGCATTTTTCTTCTCCTAGTGCGCCCAGTGGGGTAGTATGAAGAGGGCTGGCAGCCTGCCAATTATGGCAAACTGATGTTATGAATGTTCCATCTTTTGGTCAGCAGAAATTTGTTCACTGTTCTGTTGATTTAGTTTCAGGCTTTTTAGTAGTCACCGCCCACACAGGTGAATCTGCAAAGGATGTTCGTCGCCACAATGGGCCGGCCACAGAAAATTCACACTGATAATGACCCCACTTATCAATCCAATTTTGTTGCTATGTTTTTACAGGCCTGGGATGTTTGCCACTCCTTTGGAATTGCCCGCAGCCCCACCTCTCAGGGAGTTGTGGAACAGATGAATCGCACACTGAAAAATGTCCTTGCCAAACAGAAAAGGGAGGACCCAGGAGTGGCATTGCAAGATGAACTGGATTTTGCTTGTTTTATTTTAAATTCTTAAATAGTTCTAATGACCATTTTGCTCTTATAGCTGCAGAATGTCACTTTAAAAGCCCCAAAGATAAGTTGCAACATCCTAAGGTATTATATAGGCAGATTCTTGATACAACCGTCTGGCACAGACCGACCGATCTATTAACATGGGGTTGAGGATATGCTTGTCTTCCATCCCCTACAGGTCCACTGTGGGTACCAGCTAAAGCTGTCAAACCGTACCATGAGCTGGAAGGACACCCAGCAGAATACTGTGCTGGAGATGACAAAATTGAAGCTGACCAATCCCTCAACAGGGAAGAAGAGGAAGAGAAGTAACAACATAACATGGAGTGATCTCAACATTCTGGATGATGAGGCATCTAGAATGATGCAGTGTGTGGGGGCAAACCACAAATACCTTCTTGGCCTATGTGGCCATTGTATCGGCTAACTTGAAAGTGAGCCTTTTGCTTTATGTTTTACTATTTAGTTCTTGTGTTATGGGTGTCAACATACAAATCTACTAGGCTCATGCTTATGACCCTCCGCTGTTTCATCCAGTAACTTGATGGGACCTGGAAATTTCCATTTCCAATAACAACTCTAAAATATTAGGAGGGGAATGGTTCCCTCCATCTAGGTCATTAACTAACGGGACTGATTGGCTATCAGTCGAAGGAAATCAAACTTTCATAGCAGACTCCTATCCCCTATGCTTAACTGTAGGAAAAGGGAATACAGGTGACCTCATCCCTGGTAAGTAACAGCTGTGTTAATTACCCAATACAGACTCACTCCTGATGAGTCATAGCTATGTCCAATAAAGATAAGTGTGATAAAAGGGAGTGGGTTAGCTGGTGAGGGGAGAATCATGAAGAAGGAGGATCCTTGAGGAAGAGGGAACAAGAGAATCATGAAGAAGAAGGATCCTGGGGAGAGAAAATCACTGCTGTGAGGTCAGTCTGGATCTGCAGTTAGAGCCTGTTGTTGAAACCTGCAGCCATAGTCTAGCTAGGTAAAAGCCTGCATTCACTATAAACACGATAAGTAAGATCAACAGTCTGGCTTTGACCCAAAACCTGGCCCAACCCGGGAGTCCCCAGTCCTGTAATAAATTGTCCAGCCAGTTCTCTAAATTCTTTTCAGCTTCACTGTCCACGTTGGAGGTGTTCAGGTGGACGTTTTCAGCTGTCACCTTTGGCAGTGCTGTGGCTGGTGCACCTGCTGGCGTTCGGAAGCTGGCGAGCAGGAGCAGGAGCAGAATCCTGACAGCAGTGGGGGTCTCCATTTCTGGGCAGGGTATGGTCTGGGACTGCAAAAGGAACTTAAAACAGTACAGTATTAAGAAACAGTTAGGACCAGGTAAAAGGAAACAGCAAAATTTTCGAGAATTTTTGTTTTTTCTTTTTGACTTTCTTTTTTCTGCGCCAGGCTGCAACTGAGACCTGTGACCTTTTTTGTTCAGACACCTTTGGGACATAGGGTTTCACCCACTTAGCCAGAATCCATTTCAGCCCAGTGGGGGTAGAGACGCAGGAGTACCCTCGTCCCCATGTCACCAGTTTGTGCGGACCCTCTATCTGTCCAGTTTTGGGGTCTTTGATGAGAACTGGTGGTTTTTCTTTCAGGGTCAGTTGCTGGCTATTACCAAAGTGCCTAGCGATCGGTGGGTTTAGTGTTTCAAAAGAGCAGTTTAGAAAGTTCATTGTGAACAGAGCTTTGGCCAGTCTGATTGAGGGAGGCTCAATTTTTAAAACCTGTGGTTGCTGACTGAGGACCCTTTTTAGTTCTCTGTGGGTCCTCTCCACCACTGCTTGGCCTGTGGGGGAGTGTGGGATGCCTTTTTTATGTTCCACTCCCCAGAGCTGCAGGAAGTCTCGGAACTCCTTGGAGTTATATGCGGGCCCATTATCTGTTTTTAAAGCTTTTGGGATGCCCATAAATGAGAAAGCCTGCATTAGGTGCATTGTGGCATTCCAGGTTGTTTCTTTTGTGTGGGCGAGGCAAAAACTCCACCAGAAAAGGTATCTAGATATGGTTACCTGAACCCTTTCCAGCGCTTTTCCCACCTCTGGGGTGAGCACCCTAGGAGAACTCAGCTCCTCTCCCCCTTTTAACAAATCAAAAAGAGGGGCTAGGTCTTCTGTGGTCAGACCCAGCCAAGGCCTCACCCAATTTAAAGGTCCACACAGCTGATGGACATCAGCAAGGGTTTTAATTTTGGTTTTGATTGCCAATTTTTGAGGTTTAATTGTACCAGTTTCCAAGCCCAAACATTTCCAAGGTGGCATCTGCTGAATTTTTGATTCCTGCAACTCAAATTTTGTGGCAACCAGTGCATCATTGAAAAGACAGTGAGGAAAGGGTGAAAGGAGAGAAAATATTTTTTAAATTTTTTTGATTTTTCTCTTTTTGCCTTTTTTCTTCCTGCGCCAATGTGCCTCTGAAACTTGTGACACCTTTTCTTGAGAAAAGGCTAAGTTTGGCACTGGTTTGTCCAAAAGGGCCTGCATTAGATTTAAATTGCAGGAAGGAGGCATGATGTTATTTTTGCTCTTCGCTCTCTCCTTTTCCCCTTGTTCCCCTGTGGCTTGAACCACCTTATTTATGTCCTCACGCCAGGCAGGTTGGCGCTTCCCCACAAGTTTTTTGGAGGGACTTCTGGGGTTTTCCCTTCTCCCCCACCCTCCTCCTCTTTTCCATCCTCCCCTTCTCTCCCATCTTTCCCTTCCCATTCTTTGAATTGGTTAGAGTCTTTTTTGACAGGGCTCTGCAGGCTCTGGTGTCTTATCTGTCCACACAGCGAGCACGGCTTTTGGGTCTTCTGAGCTGAGGAATGGGTCGCAGGCAAGGCACTTTCAGACGCTGCCCTTTCAGCTGTGGCAGTCATCTGTTTCCCTGGTAGCATTTGCTGAATCAATTGCCCACGCATCTCCATGCTCCTCACCAAGTCCAACGCCATGAAACCCATGAGAACCCTGAAAAATCTTAGAGAATTAAGCATTTGCATATCGACAAACACTTGTACGGTTGTGGCTTTAGCAATTTGAAGAATAGGAATAGGGATTTGGGGGACAGGGGTCTGTGTTGAAACCGGGGTGCAGTTGGAATTCCCCGATTTTAACTCTTTTCCAATTGCTTTTGAATTGGAGGAGGGGGTAAGGGAGGCATGGGGACCCGACTGGGAGGGATGGTGATCCTCCGGTGATGTGGGGTTGGGGTTTGAACTGCCCGCTTCTGTTTCACTGCATTCGGTTGCGGTACGGGAGGAGGAGGAGGGGGGG